>MU869342.1:31854-47302 GCA_036418205.1 Ostertagia ostertagi | reverse complement strand
GGAAAGCTCTTGCAGGATCTTTAGGAAAGGTATGTCAAAAGGTTTGATAGCCTTCCGGTTTGTGCTCTGTACCTACAGTGCAAGTGAATCACCCGATTTAGGTTACCGATGACGGGTCAAAGCTGGCGATTTCACTGGATGTGTCGAAATTCAAGCCAGATGAACTGAAGGTGAACATCGATGGCCGAACTCTAACGATTGAAGGCAAGCAAGAAATCACTGAAGGTTCAAATTACACCAGCAGGTAAGTCTACAGTTTCGAAATCCAGTGGTTCGCCCTGTCTCCATGAAATCGCTGAATTCCCTCTTTTGCAGGTCATTCCTTCGTCGATGGACTCTTCCAGAAGATGTTGACGTCGAGCAGATCCGATCCACCCTATCTGAGAACGGTCAGCTGGCCATCGAGGTGCCCAAGCCGAAACCAGCCGTCACCGCCAGAACTATCCCAATCCAAAAGGCTGTCGATCAGCAGTAAATAGGGGCTAATTATTGTGTTGTCGGTACTGTCGAGTTGTTTACTAGTGTTTATCGCAAAACACATGTACATTACGATCTCACCGATACCGCAATTCTGTATATTTGCATGTATAATTGTTTATATATAATTTAATAAACTTTAATAAATAAATATGAATGTTTATTGTGTTTTGTGCAGTATTAAACACAACTCAGCAATGGACCTACTGCTGATGATAATACTAAAAGACTCAATCATCAGTGGAAGACATGCTGGTTTCATATTCCGAGGAAACTTCAAGCAGGATTGAAGGAATGGACAACAATAAGCACATGAAGATGATACGTTCTTAGCCACTATGAAGCGCTGAAGAACGTCACTGCCATCACGCTCCCTCAAGGCATCTACGTAATGTCTCTTCATAACACAGACCCCTTGAAAAGCGTACACGGATCATCCACCGGGTTGCAGGGGGCGAAAAAAGGATGAAGCATTTGCCGTTGATCAGGATTTTTGGGATGCGGCACGCATTCTACTTCCATTTGTACATTTCGTAGTGGCGTTTGAATGCGATGTGGCCTATACAATGACTTGCGGGGGCCAGCCGTTCAAGTCAGTGTTTTTATCCTCCCAGACAAGTCTGGTACCAATTAACCGACCCCGGAGGGATGGAAGGCTTGGTTGGCCCGGGCGACTCACGACCCAGGATTTGATCCCCGGACCGCTCGCGTGGTAAGCGCGCCACTTGTCACTACACCACTTCCGCCCATCAAGAATAGGCATGGAGAATATTGTTAACAATTTCTATGCGGCCCTCTTTCGTTCAAACCCAAGTGTCCTGCGAAGCTGATACCGCCTGCTGAAGACCCTCCTATTATTCTGGAGTCAGAAATTGCGAACGCGATACGAAGCATGAGAAAAGGAACTGCCCCAGGGCCTGATAACATCTCTGCGGATTTGCTGCGTGCTGGAAATACAGCTCCCTATGCTCTCCTCGTTGGCCCCTCAGCCACTACCCTCGGGCTAATAAGTAATATAAGTTCTCGATCCTTTTCACTGTTCTCGAAAGATTTCGGAACGGAGAAAGGATCGAGAACTGTTCTACTGTTTAGGAAAGGCCAGTGAGAAGATATCGCCAGCTACAGACCCATCAGCTTTCCTTCGGTGGTATATTCACGAAAATGCTGCTCAACCACATGGAACGCATTTTGGACGAATACCAGCCACTAAAGCAGACAGTTTTCATGCATGGATAACGTACACGCGGTCTATTGGGAGAAGCAATGGATATAACCTTGTCTTCGCTGACTATAAAAAGGCATTCGATTCTGTTAAGGTCAACGCTGTTCCAAATGCCCTCATTCAAGCCGGAGCTCCTCCTGCCCAACTGCTCGAACAATGCTTTCGAAACTATTCAGTTGTTTGAGCGGAAGATAAAAATCCCTATTTAGGAAGGAGTACAGCGAGAAGATAAGTATCACTAAAGATATTCACGGCTGCATTACAGAATCCGATGTCAAACCTTAATTGGGAAGACAAAGGATACATCAATAAGAGTATGAATACCCACCGCCTCGTGGGTGATACCGTATTGATATCTCACAACACAATCGAAATGGAAGGAAATGGTCAACGAACTCAATGTGGAAGGCTTGAAGATCGGCTTGGAAATGAGCATGTCGAAAACGCAAATGGTGAACCAGTGGTGTGATACAGGTACAATAAAACTAGCGGGAAAAGCTCTAGAGAGAGTAAACTCCTACGTGTACCTGGGAAGAGAGCTGAACATGACGAACAATATTGCTCCAAAAATAAACCAGAGGAGACGTACTGCATGGGCAGAATTGACTTTGATTCATTGCAGAAGCAGCAGACTAAATGAAAGACCCTAAACTAAAACAAATGGCACAATCGAAACATCGTTGGGCTGGTCATTTATTTCGCCAAGACGATGACAGATATAGCCTCCGAGTAACAGAATGGCTCCCAAGAAACAATTCAAGACCGCTAGGACGACGGCAAACCCGGTGGGCCGACTCGTTTTCAAAGTATTTCAGACAACGTGGTCTACACTGGATGCAAGTCGCCAGAAACCGGGAAGCATGGAAGAGCTGTGGTCCCCGCTGAGAACATCGCAGAAGGACTATCAAAGTATCAAAGTAAGTATATTATTTATCAGAATGATAATGCTTAACGTTAGTGCTCAAGTGTGAAATGATTGTGGATATGATGTCAACGTCGACTCCAAAAAACTTTATTCGTGACTAGCCTACAAAATTAAATGAACAGTCGAGGCAGTCACACTTCAATGAATCTAGCATTCGCCGATCAGCTTGCACGCCTCCTTGGGTTCCATGGTCTGAAAACACACTAATAATTTCAATTCCGAAAAAGTACAGGGTGTTCCATTAATTATTGCAACAAATTTCGCCCGTCGTTTTTGACTGCGATTACTGTTTTTTTTGTCGATTGACATATAAGTGTGCTTCTTCATATTGCTCTGAATAAGTTTATCAAATTTGACGGCACCTCTTTAGCTTTTCAACTCATGGTGTGTACGAACCCAATTGCTATTCTCTCACTAAGCGAGGCAGTACATTCTCACACAAACATTTCTCGTCTTTGAACTTGCATCGTCACAATCTGCATTGCATAGAAGAGGACAGCAGTGAATGGTCGTGCTTGCTGCTCCGTCCCCTAACTTCAGCTTCTCCAGATTCTAGGAAAACAGTGAAAAAACGAGTCGACCACAATCCTCTAGGAGCAAGTGAAAGATGGCTTGAGAGTCATGAGAGTTTTTAGCCTGACCGTGTGGAAAGTTGTCCATAAAAACTACACATGCACCCCTGGAAAATGCTTAGGAAATATCGTCACTAAAGCGCAGAAGCTTAGCAGAAAAGCAAGTGTGAAGCTTTCCTGAAAAGACCAGCAGACGATTACCCGAGGGCCATTCACTTGAGCTTCTGTAGACTCTCCAAGCAGCAACCAAGTCTGGACAGTGGTCTCGATACACGGTTGCCATTCACCGTTGTCTGTCATAAAAGACAAATAGGACACGAGTACGACATCTAGAGAGGTAAGACTTAGTAACAGATAGCTGCTCTGGAACAAATTTGCATCTGTTACTAAAGTCACTTGCCAGTCTACTGAGGAATGGTGGATTCTCTCGACAAGGCAGCGTTTCTGCACTAAGGACAAAAACTGTTCTGAACCGCTGTTGCCCCATTCTTCTCAAGTTCGCACCCTCAAACTAAGAGCTCGTCAGTCCCTTGATCAGATATGCTAGCGACTCCTATTGGGGTATATTAGTGGAGAGAACCTATACTAAAAACTGCACTCTTGCGAAGAGACGGATGCGCCCTCTTTGGAGGTTCGAAAATGTATATTTCATGAGACCGTGCGGGCAGCAGCACATGCAACTTCAGCCGTCCCAGAGTCGTAAGGCGACAGAGAGCATGTCCATGATGCATGTCTGTAGTTAGCATGTAAGTGTTTGAGCAAATACTCCTATAACCGATTGAACCTACGTCGACTTCTAGAGAGAAAACACGGCAAAAAACGCGTTGCAGTATTTACGGAACACCCTGTACGTCCTGAATGAAATCTCTAGTGCAATACACTGCACAACAACCGCTGCCGATGCATTTATACGGTTTACCTTTCGATAAGACAAGCTGTTGAGATAGCACCTTGCAGTGTATTCGAGCGACGTTCGGATATTTTTTAGCTCGAAGTAAATTGCGGGAGAGTGCGAGTGACGGGGGACATCGCCCGGCCGAACCCAGTGCTTTCGAAACGAACAGAACCTATCTATTTCCATATTCGTTAAATCCCCATGATTGGGCAAGCAAAATGGTTCAGTTGGCGCAGGAGTTTATACGTCACGAAAATGGATCGCTGATGGCGCGATGAACTACTGCGCCACGACGATCTTCAGCTTCACTGCACCACCTTCGCATCCTAAAATCCAATGCGGCAAAAAAAATTGAGTGTCAGTACATAGAACGGCGGGTCGCTCTGAATGGAATTTTCACGTCATAAATAAGCTTCCATTTACCACTTTCACTGTCTCCATCCTTTTTTAGGTCCCCAGAGATGGGAAGTACTTAGTATTGCGGAGGTCTATAAATATGGCGATATTCTCGCGTGAAAAGCCTACCTTCAACTCGTCGAAATGAGCCATTAAGCTTTTGCAGGGTTCTACAGCGCAAGGATGCTCTTTCTTCTCACACATTGTTTTTGCCTGGAATATCTCTTGAGGTCGATACGGTCGTGAAAACCTGTTTATTCTCTTCTTCACCTTCTGGGAATTAACGAATAAGCTTATGGCCAAACGTCTCTGGCTCATCAGCATGCAGTTTGCTGGCCAGATTCAGAATACGCATCATTTCAATACTGACGTACCGACGTCTACGGAAGGTCTTCTTGGGGATAGTGGGCTGGGCTGGGGGTTAAAATCTCGTATTTGTCTATGAATTGAGCACAAGAGTATTTTGAATCTCTTGGTGCAGAGAACAGAATAACACATTTCATAACGAAAATTGCTTGGGAGTGCGCGGAGTGGACACTGGCGTGGTCAAACCACCTCTAAGTTGCGAAAAGTCTCATTGTGAAGGATCCTCACGCATTAAAACAAACCAGGGTTGAGAATAGAAACAGGAACATGGCACGCTACTGACAACTGATCAGTCACAAATGCAAAAAAGGAACACTTGAGCAGATCTGAACCACCTACAATACCGCCACTAACTTTTGAAATTTCTCCGCTGAGCGACGGATTTGCAGCGTCGCAAAGCGTCGCCCCTTCATAACTCCCCCCAAAGCGGGTCAAAATGATTGGTGCTCTACACCATTGGACTCGTCTCTCTGTGGCGAGTCTAACCATGTGGAAAACTACGGTACTCGCCCCAAAAATTGAGATTTTCAAAATCTGAAAAAAGCATTGAACTCAGCTTGTCGAGTTCTGCTTTTGAGCTTTTGGAAAGCCCTACTTTAGATTGCGCCATGCACTCGAGCTTTGGCTCGAGAAAAAAAAAAAAAAAAAAAATAAATCTGTTTTGAGTGCATTGCGCATATAATCCCGCTTATGCATCATGATCTTTCTTCAGAGAGATGGGTCTCAGTAGTTGCTCCAGAACGCGCCGCGTATTCAACATGGTCCATTTATTGTGGAATGGATCGATGCTTTTTTTCCAGATTTCATGGTCCCTATTCCATAGCGGCGCGTTAAATGACTCAACACATGTACTGCGCGCTCAACATCTCCTCCTCTCGTGTTCAAATGGAAATCATAGATCATTTTTCAGCAGGACAGTTAGCCTATTTGGTGAAATTTTCCAATGTTTGAGCGAAGGTTTTTCCGAAATCTGAGGAGGTAGCGGGGAAATTCTCTTCACAGTTGTAGAGTACGCTTACTTGTGTGTAGAAATAAGGTGATATGCTTGCTTCGTAGACGAGTGCTTCCGCCGTGTGCTTGGAAATGCGTTCCCTGTCATGGCCCTTCGGAATGAGAAGATCAGGATTTTTTGCACTTCCAGGTGAATTCGCAGAACTGAAATGTGCCCCGTTAGATTTTCGGTGAAAAATGCTATCGAATGATATGCATTACTCCCGCAGCTAAAACTTTGGTTTTTCACCGTTTTCAGCCTTCCCCTATTGCCGATTGGGCATCATTATTCACTATTGCCCCAATAGTCATCAAAGGTTTCATTAATTAGTCGAAATTGCATATCGCGTAATTCGATGCATATATTACCGAATTATGACAATGCAGTGTTCGGCTGTGTGGCCCCCAACATCACACTGCTCCCATTTTTTGTAATGTTTGTAACATGGTAGGCTATTTTTCCAGGGTCTAGAGCAGATCGCTTTTGTAAGAAAGCTGATGAACGGCAGCGATTGAAAGTTTAAATCATCTTGCGTGTGAAGTACGGCTTACTTGTCTGGAGGAATCACCTGGGAAACGGGTGGCACGGGTTAGCTTCCTTTCCTTCAGTGTGACCCAAAATTACACACCTCGCCCAGTTTTTGCCTGACTGTTGCCATGTTTGTAGAGCGATACGAGCAACGCTGCGAGCTACATATGAAAAATGTTTCGATGCCACGATTCAAGTGTGAACGTCTGGCTTGTAATACTATTTTTCAGAGTGATAATACTAGTTTTCATTTGACATTCGTGAAGATGTTGAATTTGTTGTTTAAATTTCACATTCCATTTGAGCGAATATGAAAAAGTAGTCAAATGAGGCGATCTCTGTTGATCCACTCTAGGAATAATTGAAGAAGCTGTCAATAATAATAGCAATAATTGAATCATTTGTAAGAAGAATTGAAAATGAAGATAATTTGGCACAACTGATTGTCTATTGTAGATTGGAAAGCTCTTGTCTCAGAGGGAAATTGACTTGTTTTTTTGGGACTAGCATGTTCAGTCAAAGGGAGGGATAGAGATCGAGTTCGAGGGACAGGAATCGAGTGCATTACATACGCTGAGGCTTAAAGCCACTAGTATGAATCGTGTAGCTATGCTATTAAAGGACGAATTTACGATGGAGAAAGCAACCCATTCCAAATTGAGGTAGAGATGGTGAGTAGTACCAGAAAGAAAGCGAAACCACGAAAAACGGCCCAGAACCGGAGAAATGGGACCCCTTCCTTGTCCGTTGATTTGAGCATTGATGGGACTCTCATCGCTTTGCCCTCTTCAACCCTACGCTCTACACTTCCAGATCAACATCGCCAACGCCACCTATTATGTACTACGGCGAGTGATCAGACGATCGGTGGGCGGAGATCGCCGAACTCGCCAACTTTGAGCCATGCTAGATCTCAGAGGTCAAATCTTTCGATGCCGATTGCGTGTCTGTCCGCACCCTCAAGAGATTCACCGCTCTCCCCACTAGGCGATTTCTCCCTTCTTCGACCTTCGTTCTTTCCGTGCAATCCTCCTTTAAGGTTCAAAATGAGGCAATTAGTGCAATGAGGAGCATCAGTGGGGAAAGAAGCAAAATCCACCGTATAAAACACTGAAACATCCCTTATGAGGCCAGCCGTGTTATGACCTGAGACACTGCGCTGCGAGGAGAGGGAAAGGCAAGATAGTACGGTGTATGCGAGAGAGCACAGAGGCCGCGTATACCGCGACTGTATATGGGGGTTGGCAACTTTAGATGCAACTGCAATTATGGCGAGACTTGTTCGCACCTCCACTCACCTGCCTGTGGGGACACCTCGCTTAATTGCGGTCCGTTGACTGCTGACCTCTCCTTGTCAGACTCATCCTTAGTATCGATTATGTAAATCATGAACTTTTTTACATTAACCCATTTGAAAAATCATCTACTATCAAACTACTGCTTAAGTGTATGGTATTTCATGCTATGGATTAGGCTCAATTGTATCCCATCTGTCTATACAACTATCAGCAATTCAGAAGTAGTGACTGTGATGTCACCGGCAAAAATATAGCGCTTGTTGAGCCTGCAGATGAATTGAAATTTATCGGATAAACTGTTTCGAAGGCGTTCACATGGAATGGGAAAGACAGAAGAAAAAATGGATGCCACACGAATTGCCCCTCTGGCGGTTGGCTCGGCGCAAGGATGAATTTTGAAGAACTCAAGAAAACGCTTCAGCTGCTCAATAAAAACATACCATTTTCCAAATTTTATTTTATAAGATTGTTGCAGCACAACCTAGCTTACAGACATCTTCGGGAAGCTTGAGTGATGCAAAAATGAGTCGGTAATTGATCATTCTGATGCTAAAATCGTATTGTCATGTTGTAATCACTAGTTATCAAAAAGATGGTAAAGGGGAGAATATATTGGAAAACACTTCGGTTGGACGATTTGTACCATTTATTCTCGCTGAAGGTCTTCTTTAGAGTGAAAAATGATCAATATCAAGTGAAACGGTAAAAAGTTTCTGAGCTGCGATTTTTTTCAGATTTTCCAGTATTAGTTCAGGAGTGCACTATAAGCTGTGACCTTGAAGGTTACACTAAAAACTTTAATTTTATGTCATCATCTGCATCTAAGGTCCCTCTCCCGTTATATGGCAGCGTAGGCAGCACGCGAGGCAAGGCTTTAGCGCCATTGCCTCGCAGTTTCGAGTGGCGACAGTGCCACCCTTCCTGCGCTTGGCGCCAGTATCTGCTCTAAACATGGAACATGTCGCAAAAAATGGGGCGAGGTGTGATGTTTGGGGCCACACTACGAGAATGAATGTCATATTCGTAATCAGGGCATCGAATTACCCCAATAGGCAAAGTTTCGACGAAAAATGAAACTTTGAGATTTTGGGGCAGTAATCGTGGGATGCCCAATCGGCAATAGGGGAAGGCTGAAAACGGTGAAAAACCAAAGTTTCAACTGGGGAAGTAATGCATATCATTCGATAGCATTTTTCACGGGGAAGCTAACGGGGCACATTTCAGGTCTGCGAGTTCATCTGGAAATGCAAAAAAAATCTGATCTTTCCACAAGGGCATGACGAGGAGGCATTTTCACAGCCACAGCACGGCGGAAGCGCTCGTCTACAAGCAAGTATGTCATCTTATTTCTACACACAAGTAAGCGTACTCTACAACTGTGAAGAAATTTCCCCGCTACCTCCTCAGATTTCGGAAAAACCTTCGCTCAAACATTGGAAAATTTCACCAAATAGGCTAACTGTCCTGCTGAAAAATGATCTATGATTTCCATTTGAACACGAGAGGAGGAGATGTTGAGCGCAGTCATGTACGTGTTAAGTCATTTAACGCGCCGCTATGGAATAGGGACCATGAAATCTGGAAAAAAGCAATCGATCCATTCACAATACAATGGACGATGTTGAATACGCGGCGCGTTCTGGGGCAACTGCTGAGACCCATCTCTCTGAAGAACGATCATGATGCATAAGCGGGATTATATGCGCACCACATTCAAACAATTTTTTCTCGAGCCAAAGCTCGAGTGCATGGCGCAATCTGAAGTAGGGCTTTCCAAAAGTTTAAAAGCTTATAGAACTCGACGAGCTGAGTTCAATGCTTTTTTCAGATTTTGAAAATCTTAATTTTGAAGCGAGTTATAACGAAAAAACGAAAAAAAACGCGAATTCGCGTTTTTCGCGTGTTTTTTTCGATTTTTTACGGCGAGTACCGTAGTTTTCCACATGGTTAGACTCGCCACAGAGAGACGAGTCCAATGGTGTAGAGCACCAATCATTTGACCCGCTTTGGGGGGAGTTATGAAGGGGCGACGCTTTGCGACGCTGCAAATCCGTCGCTCAGCGGAGAAATTTCAAAAGTTAGTGGCGGTATTGTACGTCGCGAGCCCACCCCACCGATCATTAGGTCACCATCTCACATATGCCAGTGCGCTGGCTTCATTTGAATGCCGACACTGCTTAGGCTGGCTTCAGATTGTGTCAAATGGCCTAGGAAAACCTATGATCCTCCCCTGATGAGCAATGTCTAACGATAAGCGTGGAGCATACATGTGTTTAAAAAGTAACTGTAGCCTACCTCAGCCGAAAATTCGAGAAGGAGGCAATATCAACAGTATTAAGCAACTTGTATTCTCAAATTGAACGATTTTTCTGGGAAATCCTTGCCAACAAGAGATCGGACACATGTGCCTGGCATCAGGCTCATAAAACTCGGATTTTCACCCGCCAGAGTTTTGTGAGCTTGATGCCACCCATTCCGCCTTGCTGGCGAATTCTCTGAATAGAAATCCAGACGAAAACATTCATTGAAGTTCTGCCTTGGGTAATATGCGGCTCAATGTTCTGCTCTACGAAACCCGAGAGAAAGATGTTGTGATTGCTTAGATTCGACTAATCACTGGTCCAGCATATGTTTGACTGATGCTGTTTCTGCTCAGCTAGTTTCGTCGAAGATCCTAAGAAGTGTTTTTGTGTTGCCGAATGGGGAACTAATCGTTTCTGAATAATTTCGGGAAACTCGTTTGTATACATGCGTGATCGGACGTCCCTTGAGAGCTTGCAAAGCCATCGATGATTTTCAATCTGATTCCTTGTACACATCCAAGAGAGCTTTTCGCTTTTGGGGGTGTGACAGACTACGTTCTACGCTAGATATCATTACCGAGCGCAACTGTTTGCATTGTTGAATCTGATAACTTCGAATCTGTAATCATGTTTCTCGTCATACTCACTACATTGATTCGAATACGCTTTTCAATATTATTCAGAACGAACATTTGGGTTTGAGTGAATACAATAATGTGTGTGTGCAACATGGCAAAACCTACACAGGTGAAAGCAGTAGCCAAGTGCTGAAGGAAGCGAGGAATGACCTTTTTGCAGCTATATGTCGCTTGTGCATTAGTTAGCGCACTAGGACCCAATCTTTTCTACTCCCGTCTTCCCCTGCACCCCAATTTATTTCTGTGTATCTTGATTTTGCCAAAAACTTAATCTCTTTTCACTTTAAAGGAGCACTTCGAGCGGTTCTATCCTCTAACTTCTCTGCGCACATTATCAATCAAAGCATGGTTTTTGTTCACATAATGTTGGCACTGGTGTTCACTTGTGATAAAAAATCAACGCGCAAACAAAAGCCGATTCCGTCCTCCGTGTTATTAGCCAATTTATCTGCTACCAGTTTTGCTCCGCCCGCTATCGCGCGCATCACACGGCAGGCTTTAGCGAAACTGGAGGACCCATGGAATATCAGCATGAGGTACTCCATTAACCACCTCACTATTGAATGTGTTAGACCTTTCCCAGTTTCGCTGAAGTCAGAATACGCGTGATAACGTCTGGAGCTGAACTGGCATATTTATCTCACAACTGTAAACATCCAGCATTCTTCTTGAATTCAGATAATTTAGCGGTGAATAGGATTGCTGTCAGTCTCAAAATGAAAATGAAATATGCCTATTTACATAAGTGAGGAGCTAGAAATGCTTATCATTCCTTGAAGACTTGATTGAGCTTATGCAATTGACTGCTTCTAAAGCCACGAGTCAGGATTAGAGCTCCTCTCAGCGTATTTTTTTTCGAGACATCCAGTGACCAGTTCTGGATTTTCTCGATTAAAGGTGTAAACGTCCATGAGAAAAATATAAAAGGTTTTCCCGTCCGCGTACACTTGCGAACCCCTTCGCGCCCTGCCCCCATGGTCCTCGATGTTTTTGACTCTGCTCTTCCCCTCTCCTCTCTTTTGGAGGGACCTTGTCGTTTATGGCCTTTATAGGCATGGAATCCAAGATTCGGCGCGGGACTCTTCGCGCCGTTTATCCTGATACCGCCGAATCTGTAGCAACTTTATCATGGCCTCGTCAAATCATACCGTACGCTTTTTTGACAATATTCTCAGCGATCCTCAGGTAGCTTAACCGATCGACCTCTGTGAGGAAGATTATATGCACTGCAATAGAGATGCTGCAACAGATATGACGATCTGGCGATGCATCTTTGGGAAGCCATAGAATCACATACAAAAGGCAATGACGAGTCCGATGGGTCTAGCCATGGGGTCTGCTCATTATTCAGAAAATGCATTTGCCGTCGCTCAATCTTATACATGCGAATTATCCCACACCCTGTAAGGAGCCGCGCGATGCTAGATAGGTGAAGCAGCTCACGATACTCGATGCGTTCAAGGTTGAACCAGTGGTATTAAACGAAGCACCAGTGAAACGAATCCTACTAATAATTCGCTAAGTATGTCTGTATGTGTGTGTTTGTCACGAAATTCGTGGCCCGGGTCACAGCAATGATGTCAGCAAGCGCCATGGTTCTTACATATATGTATATAGGGGTGGGATGGGGACACAAGTGGTACGTGATAGGAACTGATAACGACTGATAATAGCTGATAAGAGGGGCTAGAAAGCGAGCATCGCCAATTTCGTTTTGTCGTTCATATTGGTACTAGAGCGTCTATACTTACAAGTGTTATGTGGGGTGGTCCCGGGACAATGGTGGTACATGAATGGAAGCGATAGCAACTGATAAGGGCTGATAAGGCGCGTCAGAACGCAAAAGTCGTCGATTCCGTTACGTAGCTTGCGCTGACACGAGAGCGCCCCTACTTACAAATTCTATTTGTAGTGGTACGTGCACATTGTGTCATTGCATGATTAGCTCACTTCAAGGCAAAAGTCAGGCTCGTGTTTGGGCATTATGGCGCCTGAAATTGAGTGTAGAGATGGGAGGTGGAACGACAGTGAAGAAAAAACGCAAAGAAACCGTCGACAAGACCGAAATCGAAACCCCTTCCTTCTAGCAGTGAAGGAGGCTTGCTCGGGGGAGAGCCACGTCCAAACGAGTTTTCCGGATATGCCAGCCGTTCCATCGGTTGATACGGCAATCAACCTAGCTGATCTCACACGTTAGGCCAGCCACGCACCACATCCCGCGGTGGCGATCCGTGCTGCCGGGAAATTCTCGGCAGCACGGATCGCCCACCGCGCACACAAGGCCCTAGCGCCTTTGCCGCGCACTTTTTTGTCGCGACAGCCTCACACCCGCTCTGCTAGGAGACCCCACTTTTGCAATTTATAAAGAACTTTTCCTAGTGTTCTCCGTAAGCCTGACTCGAGCTTCAAAGAAGCAGTCAATTGCATAAACTCAATCAAGTCTTCAGCAAATGATAAGTTTCATTTCTAATGCAATATCAAGAAAGCCCAAACTCAAACCGCTAATCCTTTCGGGGTTCTAAATAATGGTGAATGTAAATAAATGATAAGCCTTAGCTCCTCACTTATGTAAATAGGCATATTTCATTCTCCTTTTGAAACTGACAGCAAAAGATTCACCGCTAAATTATCCGAATTCAAGAAGAATGCTGGATGTTTACAGTTGTGAGATAAATATGCCAGTTCAAGCTCAGATGTTAGATGGTGAACTAATGATCAGGTGGAGGTGGCTCCACAACTGTACAATACCGCCACTAACTTTTGAAATTTCTCCGCTGAGCGACGGATTTGCAGCGTCGCAAAGCGTCGCCCCTTCATAACTCCCCCCAAAGCGGGTCAAATGATTGGTGCTCTACACCATTGGACTCGTCTCTCTGTGGCGAGTCTAACCATGTGGAAAACTACGGTACTCGCCGTAAAAAATCGAAAAAAAACGCGAAAAACGCGAATTCGCGTTTTTTTTTCGTTTTTTCGTTATAACTCGTTCAAAATTGAGATTTTCAAAATCTGAAAAAAAGCATTGAACTCAGCTCGTCGAGTTCTGCTTGAATTTGAAAGCGGATCGATTGCTTTTTTCCAGATTTCATGGTCCCTATTCCATAGCGGCGCGTTAAATGACTCAACATGTACATGACTGCGCTCAACATCCTCCTCCTCTCGTGTTCAAATGGAAATCATAGATCATTTTTCAGCAGGACAGTTAGCCTATTTGGTGAAATTTTCCAATGTTTGAGCGAAGGTTTTTCCGAAATCTGAGGGGGTAGCGGGGAAATTTCTTCACTGTTGTAGAGTACGCTTACTTGTGTGTAGAAATAAGATGACATACTTGCTTGTAGACGAGCGCTTCCGCCGTGCTGTGGCTGTGAAAATGCCTCCTCGTCATGCCCTTGTGGAAAGATCAGATTTTTTGCATTTCCAGATGAACTCGCAGAACTGAAATGTGCCCCGTTAGATTCCCCGTGAAAAATGCTATCGAATGATATGCATTACTCCCCAGTTGAAACTTTGGTTTTTCACCGTTTTCAGCCTTCCCCTATTGCCGATTGGGCATCATTATTCCACTATTACTGCCCCAAAATCTCAAAGTTTCATTTTTCGTCGAAACTTTATATTGGGCGTAATAACTTATGAAAAATTCAATGATTTACATAATCGATACGGAAGATATCTGACAAGCGAGAGGTTCAGCAAGCCAAGGATCGCAATAAGCGAGGTGTCCCGCGCATGAAGTGAGATAGATGCTGCGAGCAGTCTCGCCATAATTGCAGTTGCATCTAAAGTTGCCAACCCCCATATACCAGTCGCGGTATACGCGGCCTCTGTGCTCTCTCGCATACACCGTACTATCTTGCCTTTCCCTCTCCTCGCAGCGCAGTGTCTCAGGTCATAACACGGCTGGCCTCATAAGGGATGTTTCAGTGTTTTATACGGTGGATTTGCTTCTTTCCCACTGATGCTCCTCATTGCACTAATTGCCTCATTTTGAACCCTTAAAGGAGGATTGCACGGAAAGAACGAAGGTCGAAGAAGGGAGAAATCGCCTAGTGGGGAGAGCGGTGAATCTCTTGAGGGTGCGGACAGACACGCAATCGGCATCGAAAGATTTGACCTCTGAGATCTAGCATGGCTCAAAGTTGGCGAGTTCGGCGATCTCCGCCCACCGATCGTCTGATCACTCGCCGTAGTACAATAGGTGGCGAGTGATTAGATAGCTGAGAGAGCGTAGGGTTGAAGAGGGCAAAGCGATGAGAGTCCCATCAATGCTCAAATCAACGGACAAGGAAGGGGTCCCATTTCTCCGGTTCTGGGCCGTTTTTCGTGGTTTCGCTTTCTTTCTGGTACTACTCACCATCTCTACCTCAATTTGGAATGGGTTGCTTTTCCATCGTAAATTCGTCCTTTAAGTAGCATAGCTACACGATTCATACTAGTGGCTTTAAGCCTCAGCGTATGTAATGCACTCGATTCCTGTCCCTCGAACTCGATCTCTATCCCTCCCTTTGACTGAACATGCTAGTCCCAAAAAAACAAGTCAATTTCCCTCTGAGACAGAGTTTCCAATCTACAATAGACAATCAGTTGTGCCAAATTATCTTCATTTTCAATTCTTCTTACAAATGTTTCAATTATTGCTATTATTATTGACAACTTCTTCAATTATTGCTAGAATGGATCAACAGAGATCGCCTCATTTGACTACTTTTTCATATTCGCTAAATGGAATGTGAAATTTAAAAAAAAACAAATTCAAAATCTTCACGAATGTCAACATGAAAACTAAGTATTATCACAAGTCTGAAAAATAGTATTCAAACACGTTTCACAAGAATGCTGGGTT
>MU869342.1:0-23963 GCA_036418205.1 Ostertagia ostertagi | reverse complement strand
CAAGATAGAAAATGGGTTCGGCCTATTCTGAGTGACATGAGCAAGCAGTACTGGTTGCATCCTCACGTCGCCTTCGCATTCGCTTCGGCCATACCGAAGGTCAGTTCGTCTTAGCTTTATTACATCTCAAGCTTAGGGCGGACCACGCATTGGCCCAAATTATCCACGTTTCGCTTCAGTGTAAAATAATAGTACTTATTTAACTTCATAGTGTAACATAATAAGCCAGGGTTCCCCCGTCTCACAATCTCATCCTATTTACCCTTTTCATCGTAGTTTAGATATCAATCGGGAGTTCACTCCATATGTGTAATCCACTTTAAACTTGACTCCTTTAGCCGAGCGTAGCTTTTAGCCAATCCTAGTGTATGTTAACAGTTTCTATCCTAATAGTTCTTTACAGCTTATTGCATTGTAATTTGTCCTTCAGTTTGTCAATTACATCTACACGGCATGCAACGTTTCGCATTTCTCGCCCAGTTACATCAGGGTCCAACGCACGCGTCAAGTACACGACGTACTTGTTGGGGTCAGGGAATAAGGCCCTGTGATTGAGCCCGCAGCAGGCACGGAATCTAGAGCATTCTCGCGCACGCATTCCCTTCCGAGGTGATGTGGGCACCCACTGGAATCCCACGTTTTGCCGGGTCCGGTGGACAGATCACCGATGCACGCGCTTGCACGCGCTCGACCCCGTCCACCGACGCCCAGGACAGCCTGCTTGCCGTTACCACGCCCCAGATTTGATCTCCGATCGCGCTCGCGCTGGTAGCGCCACTGTGCCACTATATCACCGCCCCATTATTATTAAGGCGGAAGTGTTACAGTGGCAAGTGGCACGCTCCCTATTAAAAATTACATAGCATGGCAAAAATGTAAGGTACGTGTCCCTGAACAACTACCGCCCGGCCAGCCAGCGCCTGATTTCGAGGCCACAAAGCCACTTGAATATTTTTGCATTCTTGTTATTTCTTGCGAATACCGACCATTCTGGTCTCTTGTTTGTGATTGCGTTTTTGTTGAAACTTTAACGAGGAAGATGCAGATCCCTGATCGTCCCCGCTTTGTTTAGGAGAAATGTTGCTACCGCCATGACTTCAGCATCTGAGTTCTGCATTTATAACATCTCCCTCCGGTGACCTAAATCCCGTTGATCTCTTCCCTGCCCTCCTCCCTCCCCCACATTTAGATCGACAGGTTGACTTTGCTTCAAGGGTGTGAGCTAAATAGAAGAAGTAGAAGGTCTTCATAAGGAAGTAACTCCCAGAACTAAAACGAGGGGAAAATGGGAAAAGGATTTTAGAAAGTGGCTACAAGCGGCAAAAGCAGCGGATCCTACGGGAGTGATAGCCATAATGGTGAGGATGGTGGTTGGAGAAGGGGAGGGAAGATCGCGTTGGGGGAGCCTTCGAAGACTGATGGTGGTGGTGAGGGGTCGCGATTTTGAAAAGTGGGAACGTGGGGAACCTGGGGAAGGTGTCAAACTCTATTACAATGCAGAAGACACTGAGCGGAACGTTTTGGACTGCAGCGGTAGTGGAGTCGCTCAGGGACTATGTTACCGCTGCGAATAGGAGAAGCAACGGATCAGAAAAGACACGGGACAGCGCTCTGCTTATATGCACCGCAAGTCGAATGCTCCGAAAGTGAGAAGGACGAGTTCTATCTCAGCCTTGACGAGGCCATAAGATCGGTTCCGAAACGTGATTACCTGACCATAGCAGGTGACCTGAATGGCCACGTCGGCAGTGGCAGAAGAGGCCTGGAATGCGCCTGAAGGCACTGAGCCAAACATGAGCTGGAAGCAAGGGAGACAAGGCAGCGTGGTTCTGGAACGAGGAGGTCCAGCGAGTCGTGAAGCAGAAGAAGGAAGCATACAAGCGCTGGCAGAAGACCCGGAGCCCGAGGACCTCGCTGCCTACAAGAGTTGCAAGAGGCTCGCTAAGGCTGCCGTCGCCAAGGCGAAGAACACGGAATGGACGCCTTGTACGAGAAGTTGGAAAGACCGAAAAAAAGAGAAGTTGCTCTACAGACTGGCTGAAACACGGCCCTGAACTACTTAAGATGTCGGGGTGGAGAAAGTGTAAAGAGCGGCAACGGCGCCATCAGGGAGCAATCAATATTCAAGAGAAGGTGGGAGGAGTACTTCAGAGAGCTTCCAAGTGAGGGGTTCCCTCACTAAGATAGCTCGCAAGCAGAGGGAAGAGATGGCTCTATCTCACTGTGGAAAGAGGGCAAGGTTCCTCGAGGTAGGAAAAACGAAGTTGGGAAGACAGTTTGTCCAAGTGACGCTACAGTTCAGCCATGGAAGGCGCTCGGATAGCTCAACAGCTTTCTAAGCAAAGCAATTGCGGAAGGAATGATGCCGAATGGCTGGACAACAAGCACTCTCGTACCCCTATTCAATCAGAGGGGGACCAATGGGCTGCTCCAGCTATCTCGGTGATTGAGTTGACTGCGTAAAGCCAGCTTGATACCGTAAAGCTGTACAAGCGGCTGGTCGACTCGAAGCTGAGCGAGTTGGTTTCGATCTGCCAGGAGCAGATCGGGTTGATGCCCGAAAGGTCTACGAAGGAGGCCATCTCCATCGCTAAGTAAGTGATGGAGAAAAGCGTGGACCGTGCGACATAACTTTCTTGGACCTGAGGGCGTACGACCGTATACCCGAGGATCAGCTCTGAGCCTTTTCCTTTTCCTCCCGACTCCATATATACTTGTCACCATATTTGTGCCCCGGATGGGACATAAATATGGTGACAAGATTTGACCACAGCAAATGCATTCCTACTATATATAATCGGCTAAGCGGTTGTGTGTGTGTGTGTCTGACCGGAAATTCATAACTTCGTTCCCTTTGATCCCAGAGCGCTCAAACTTCTAGGGTATATAGGGGGTCGGGCGTGAACACTGATGATGGGTGGCGGAAAGTGATAAGTACTGATAGAAGCTGATAACGGGCGTCAGAATGCCGATGTCACCAACTTCCTTACGCCGTTCGCGTTGGCAGTGGATTGCTAGCACTCATGAATATTGTGTAGGGTAGGACTGGGACCCAAATGGTGAGCGAAGGAAAGTGATAGCAAATGATAAGGGCTGATAAAGGGCATCGGAATGCTAACGTCGTCAGTTTCGCAACGCCCTTTGCGTTGATCCTAAGATGTTCGCACTCATGAATATTATGTGGGGTGAGGCAGGGACCAAAAGGGTGATTGGAAGAAGGTGGTAGCAACTGATTAGAACTGATAAGGGGCGTCAAAGTGTGGATACTACCAGTTTCGTTGCGGCTTTCGCGGTGACATTGGAACCTTGGCTGTCACATGTGGTATAGGGGATGGGACGGGAACACGGATAGTGGGTGATCAAAAGCGATAACAACCGATAACGGTTGATAAAGAAGTTAGGATTTTGAGTACCGCTGATTTCGTTGTAGCCTTCGTGGTGACAGTAAATATTAGCTCCTACACGCTACAAGATGGGACGGAGATACGGTGAATGTGGGTGACAGAAAGGGGTATGAAAGGCAGGTGCACTAATAAAAATAGCGACAATTGAGTGTGCACTCGGTTAAACTAACCAGATTCCTAGCACGGGAATATGTTCCATTTCCACCCTTTCTCTAAAAAAGCAAAGGAAGTTGAGCTGCTCCACTATCTGGACTTTGGACTAATAGCGAATAAAATCATATTTCCAATTTCCATCATCGTTGATGCTGATTGATTGGTTATATTCACTTACACACCGATTCTTCAATTGTGGGAATTCTATAAACCGCTAAATCGCCCGAGCTCGATATCAATGCTAAATGTTTACGAAGTCATGATAAGTACCATTCTCATTCCGCATGCTACTGCGCGCATTACGCGACAATCTTCAGCGAAACTGGACAACCTTTAAACATCATGTGACACATCTTCCAAAACATCTTACTGTTAGTTTCTCAGTCACGTGACCTAATATTCTGCAAGTTGTCCAGTTTCACTAAAGCCCACCATTTGATGCGCGCGGTTGCGTGCGGAGCTAACTAAATAATGAGCAAGCTCATGACTAGACCTTCATTTTCGAAATAGCCTATTGTAGATAATTCTAGGGTTTCATGGTTTCATGATCGCTATTTGGTGAACGGCCTCCACTTGCGATCTGAAACGAGTGGGAATTCTGGTCTCACGCGCTGGCGGGTTGGTTCTTTCCGAGAGCTGCCGTACCAGAAGGATGCATCGTCAGACCGTCATATGTCTCTAAAGTGCAGAACACATAATGATCCACTTATAGAGGTTGGTAGATAACGTAAGCCTAAGGATTGCTGAGAATATTGTCAAAAAGCGTATCCACCCGATTTAATAGGACCACGATAAAAGTGGCTACAGATTCAGCTGTATCAGATAAAGATAGTATCAGGTGCGAAGAGTTCTACATCGAGGACTTGGAATAAAAGCTCATTAAAGCCAAAAATAGTAAGCCCCCGGAGCAGAAGGAAGAGCTGGGTTAAAAAAGCGAGGGCTTGGAGCGTGGACCGTGAAGGGAGCCCGTACATACACGGACAAAGAAAACTTTTCTGCTTCTCATCGATGATCATGCCTTGATTCGAGAAAATTCAGAAATGATCACTAGAAGTTTCGAGAAACTGGCAGAGCGGAAAACAACACCAACCAAGTTCAAACTTTCAACTTAGCGATGAAGTGAACCTCAGTAACCGCGAAATGATATCTAAGATGGCATTTTAGATGGAGCTCTCGTCACCTTCACTTCTCATAACGATTTGATCCACTAGCAAGGCGGCATGCCGGCTCATGGATTATCTATGAAAGTCTACTGCAGAGCCCATTTGTCAGACTTTGGGGATTATTTTTTGGGGTCGGTATTGAAGCTGAAGAAGTGCGCGAAACAACAGCAGTTCGAGTGAATTGCTAAAAGCTGCTAATTAAGAAGTATGAAAGGAAAGTTTGGAGGATATCATGCGGGAAAGGGTCAATTTTTGTAGTTTCCGTTTTAGGAAAATTGCCAAGTTCATAGGCAGCCATTTCGAATAGTAAATGTGAGCATATGTTTGGGAGGATACATTCTAACGCTTTTGTATTTGGTGTCCCGGTACGACCTTCCTGGTTCGAACTGGGCCACAATTACTTTGTTACTTAAAAATAAAAAATAAAAAATATAAAAACTTTGTCACGACAACAACGACCATCCTACTATACCAAGCCGGCCACTTAAGGAGATTATGATTACGAATGAGTCGAGGGAGAAGTATTCACCTTAGTTGAGTACCCACGGACTCTTGAGGGTGGAACTGATCGCGAGGGAAATTCGAGGGCAGATAATTCGCATCGAAAAATTTGACCTCGGCGACCTATTATGCCTCAAAGTTGGCGGGTCTGGCGATCTCCGCCCACCGACCAGCTGATCACTCGCCGCAGATCTATACGTGGGATTGATTAGATAGCAGAGAGAGCGTGATGTTGAGGAGGGCACAGCGATAAGAGTCGCATCAATGCGCAAATCAGCGGGGAAGGAAGGGGTCCCATTTCTCGGGTTCTGGGCCGTTTCTCATGGTTCTTCCTTCTTTCGTGTACCAATCACCATCCCTGAGTTAATTTGAAATGGGTTGCCTTCCCAGCGTGAATTCGTCCTTTAAATGTCCAACGAATGGCACGGAAAGCGAGTGGGACAAACCTCCCTATGAAACAGCATGCGGTCCATTTTATCAGCAATGGGAGCTACACCAAAGCGTTCTCGTATGACATCGTTCCGGACGCGATCTAATCGCGTGACACCAGCCGTCCAGCGCAGCATCTTCGTCTCCATTACACCGAGGCGAGTTTCAGTGTCCCTGGTCGCTGGCCAGCACTCAGCGCCGTACAATGCCACTAGTCTTATGACTGATATATAGATCTTCCTATAGATCTTCGATTTGAGGCGTTCTGGGATTTTCTTGTCACAGAGAACTCCCGTCATAGAACGCCACTTGGACCAAGCCGCACTCACACGCGAGTTCACCTCAGTACTCATACTGCCATCAGACGCAATTGCTGATCCAAGGTACTTGAATGTCGTTGCACGTGTCAGCTCTATTCTCCATTTATTTTGATAGAACCGCACTCGCTCGTGTCGGTTGTCAGGTACTCAGTCTTCCTAACGTTCAACCTGAGTCCGAACATCGCTAGGCGATCGCACCAAGCTTGCGCTTGTTGTTCGAGTACGTTTTTGTCTTCGCAGGCGAGCATCACGTCATCAGCATAGAGAAGCGTCCATGGAGCCGGTTTCTGAAGATCTCGTGAGATGGCATCCATGACGACAACAAAAAGAAGTGGGGAAAGCGCAGAGCCCTGATGTACCCCAACAGAGATGGGGAATTCCGTCGAAACGCCAGCTGACGTTTGCACTCGGCTCTTTGGCTTGAGTAAAGCATGCGAACCCACTCAATAAGCTCTTCGGGGACGCCATGTTGTCGTAAGGCGTACCATATTACTTCACGTGGAACGCGATCAAAAGCCTTTTCCAAGTCTAGAAAGGCAAAATGCACCGGCTTCTGTTTCTCACGTGTATGGCATCAATGGTGCCGCAGCCAGTTACGAAGCCGCATTGGTTCACGGTAAGCTGGACTATGTCACGAATACGGCGATCTACAATTCGTTCGAATACCTTCATGCTGTGGGAGAGCAGACGAATTGGTCGGTAGCTCGTGCAATTTGCAGGACTCCCAGCACTGCGACTTCCACAGATCGGTCGCCAAGTCGTCGGGACCCGTTGCTTTACCTGTCTTCATCTTCTTCAAAGCCGCCTCTGTTTCGCTCACAGTTATCTTCGAGACAGGGCCGTGGACCGGAGGAGCAGAAGGGATTGGCGGGTGTGAAATTCTACTGTCGAGATTTCTCGTAGTCGCTTTGACCCCCCAAATCTGCGAGTGTTGCTTCAGAGAACGTTGTCTAGAGTTTTACTTTGAAAATAAGATGTGTTAAAACTTTCAAAACAAAGCCTCATTGTATAACACGTTTTCTTGAGCTATGACAAGAAGGAATTTCGGATAGCAGAAATTCTCGCGCGAAAGACGCAACATAATGCTATTGTTGTGGATGTTGTTGTAGACGGCCGAAGAACCAGGAGACGAGAAGATTTATTAAACAGCAGAACAGAACATGACAACATAAAAACCTCTGAGTACCGGTATGACATGGCCACGTACAACACACGGGTTTGCAAGACTAAGATAACGCGCAGAACCATACAGAATGAAACTGGTACTTATCATAATTTCGTAAACATTTAGCATTGATGTCGAGCACGAACGAATTAGCGGTTTATAGAATTCTCTACATTAGTTTCCGGCGTTGGGGTGAAATATGACTGATCAGTCAGCATTTAACTTAGTTCTGAAGGAAATCCGCCACTGGTCCAAGTTCAGATAATTGAGCGGCTCAACATACTTTGCTTCTTTTGGTGAACGGTTAGAAATGGAAATATTCGCGTGCAAAGAACCTGGTACCTGGTTTAGTTCAACCGAGTGCACACCAAGTTGTCGCTACTTTTATCAGTACAATTTACACACATTCCCTCTTTCTGTCACCTACCATCACCATCTGATATTGATCGTTTGCCAGTGATAACCGCACGAAGTTCAAGGCATCATTTCGACGCCCTTATCATTCCTTATCATTTATTATCACTTCATACTGCTCACCAATGGTGTCCCCGTCCGTTCTTCTATACTACATATATGAGTCAAAGTTCTACTGTCACCGTGAAGGCCGCAACGGAACTGGTGGTATCCTCACTTTGACGTCCCTTATCATTTCTTATCAGTTGCTAGCACTTTCTATCACTCACCTTCTTGGTCCCCGTCTCACCTCACATAAAATTCATAAGTGCGAACGTCCTACAGTCAATGCGAAGGCCTTGACAAAACTGATGGCGTTGGCATTCCGATACCCATTATCAGCTCTTATCACTTGCTATCAGTTTACCTCGCTCACCATTTGGGTCCACGTCCGGCCCCACATAACATTTATGAGTGCAAACTCTCCACTGTCAACGCGAACGGCGTAACGAAATTGGTGACATCAACATTTCGACGTCCGTTATCAGCTCCTATCAGTAGTTATCACTTCCCGCCACCCATCATCAGTGTTCGTCCGGCCCCCTATATATCCTAGAAGTTTGAGCGCTCTGGGTCCAAAGGGAGTGAAGTTATGAATTTCCGGTCAGACACACACACACACAACCGCTTAGCCGATTATATATAGTAGGATGCTAAACCGCCTATAAGAGGAGATGTTTTTAAGGGGATTTTGTCTCTTGGATTTGAGTTGTACCAATCGTTCGCAAGCATTGCGCGAATAGGTGACGAGGAAGCCAAAATTGGGCGCTTGTATCTGAATGGGATGGATCACAGTTTATCTCTTCATTTCCCACAGAAGAAGAAAGAGGATCTCAACGCCTACAAAAACTGAAACGAGTCGCCAAGCCAGCCGTCGTTATGGTTAAGAACACTGAGCTGAAGGTCAAGGTATCAGGGTGGAAGGAAAAGTAAAAAGCAGCAAAGAATCCATTATGATGAAACTAGCCTAACCATAAGTCGAAAGAAGAGGAGAATTCTTTGCTGAGCCTTTGTAGAAGGGCTTCCTCGACAAGCAAAGCTGACGAGTAGAGGTGACGGCACGGCACGAGCGAGAGGAGCGAGCACGAGGTTCGAGAAGAAATACGAAAAATCAAAGTATGGATGGCTTTAGGTCAAGATGAGGTGCCAATTAAGGCATGGAAGTTCATCAGAGAGCGCGGGATAGGAACACTCGCCCACTCACTCATTTGCGGAACATGGTAACTGCGGAAAGAACCATTTCAGATGCCTGGAGAACTGAGGCCATGGTCCCCTTTTTCAAAGAGAATGGAGATACGATGAAGTGCTCCAACCACCCCGGGATCTAATGGACTGATACCGTACTCGACTATAAAAATGTCCATCGGTTAGTCCGGTTGTTGGAAGCTAAGCGATGTGATCCTATTGTCTCAGGATCAGTTCAGGTTCACGACTGGACGGTCTACCTATGTCATCTTCATCATTAGCACCAATGCAGAGCTCGACCATCTACCAGGACTAGGGCACTGTTAGGCGCCAAAACGGAGCTTCCCTAAACATCCGATCTCTCAGGTGAAGGATATGCAGATAAGCCCTACTCGCCACGCACAGTGTAAAAAGGAAGTGGACATCACAGCGGAGGTTCACCATGGTTCAGCCCTGACTCCGTTCTTCCTGCTACTCAGACGGATAACAGAGAAGAATTTCAAGACAAGGTAGAGAATGGCAGAAAGTGCTGGCAGAAGGTGGGCTCGGCTGAATGTCAAGAAGACCAAGTTCCTGAGCTCCTGAAGAGGGTACAGAGCCATTGTTCACGGTCATGGAGAAATCATGTAGTGGCGGATTCCGATACCTTCGGAGCAATCTAGACGTCAAGGTAGTGCCTAAGCAAGTCACAATATGGCACGGATGAAGGCTCTATGGCGCCTTCAACGGTGCTGCAGAACCCACAAGACATCGGTAAGGTCGGCGGTGCTATGTGGGAGCAAGCGCCGGCCGAAGGGTAAGAACATGTTCTACTTTTTGCTGTGCAAAGATGTGCATTGAATTGGCGCGAGTGGACGTGATCAGAAGTCAGAGAATGACAGAGTGGTCATGTAGACAACCCTTGTCAACTGAAGATTCAAGAGCAGCGTCTGTGATGGTACATCTAATAGGGAGGCAACAGGGTCACCAATAAGTAAAGCACTAATCTCTGGAGGCCTGTGAGACCAAGACCCGAAGAAAAGGTGGTGGGACGCCAAAAAAAGACTTCACGGAAATCGTGGCTAATTCAGTTGATGTCGTGAATGAAACAAGATGGCGGCGGTTGTCGAAGACAGCGGAAACCTCTGTGCATGTACACCAAGAACAATTTATCAGTACAGTGAATCGGTTTCTCCGTAACTCATGCCAATTTCACACTGGTGCGCGCATTTCAATCTTAGAACGATTTCAGACGTCCTTTAAACGGGCCTGAGCCTGTAGCAGTCTAGCAACTATCTCCGTGATTCTCCTGGGGTAGCTCTTCAAGATTGTCGCGACTTCCTCTTCGCCGGAAAGCGGTCTCTGCGTGTGCGCACTGCACGCCTAGCGAGGAGGAGAGCACCAATTGCGGTCGTTCTTCCGCGCGGCTATCGCTGCACCGTCAGACTCCACTTTCTGCAGCAATGGTTTTCCGTAAAGCTGAAGCCTATTTCATCGTCATGGCTTTCGTCGTAAAGTGCGCAGAGAAGACGACAAGAAGGCACGTTGAAAACAAATCGATAATATTAGGTTGTTGCATTTGAAATATCGCTTTTGGACGTACCACAAAATTCGTTAGAACAGCAACAGTTGGGCTTCTCAGGAGTGGTGGATACTGCCTTATTGTGCCAGGCTTCGCCATTCCTCACGCACGGACTCGACGTCCTTCTCGAAGAATCGTAGCAACTGTGCGCAGGTAAACATGGACACCCAGTGTCCGAAATTTTTGGACTCTCTGAACTGTTTCTCCTTCAAAACGTGCCGCGTTGACTCGGATGCGCAGCACATAGATGGAGTGTGACCAGAGCTGTTTGGCGGCGAAGTGAAATGTTTCAGCCTGGTCTCGCACTTTTTTGCTGGTGATTTTTTTCGTAAATTTTCGTAAAATGCAGCGTTTTCGTCGTGAAGTGAGTTTATGAAATCGATGTTTTTCTTTCTCACCGAGCCAGTGCACGGTTTGATGTAGGTCGATTTTTGTTTACGAAGGCCTACCGTGTCCACGTGTCATAGTTTGCGAATCGAATTCGCATCGCCCAAAAGCTCACCGCGGCGCGGACGCGAGCGTGCAGCTGACGTCACAGCTGCGACAAAACGGCGACGAGAGGGCGAGATAGAAGCGTTGCTGTCACTTCGCTTGGATGATAGAAGGGTTGCTAGCACTCACTAATTAGTGCAATCAGTAGTGCCGTGAGCAAAGAGTTGTATTGTGTGTAGGTACAATTTTCGCCGTCGAAAATTAGGAACTTGTTTGCGAATGAGGAGGAAATAAACGGTTCGTATTTAAAACCTAACGAGTGCGCAATTAAGGTCGAAGTTGATTTCAATAAGTCATTCTTCGTTATTACTTCTACTCACTGCACAGTGAAGTCAGAGTCGATAGTGTCTAATACGTAATGTTGTAGGCGCCTGTCTTGCTCAATCCCTCGCCGCTGCTGTGACGTCAAATTGACGTCACCTGCACGCGCTCGCATCCGCGCCGCCGGTGAGCTATTCCATGGAGCCGATGGCAACAAATGGGAGCGTTGAAATTATCTTCGTTTCTTGTCACGTATCTTTCGGCTCCAATAGACACGACATTCATCAGTGGATTCGCCACGGAAAGCATGTCACGGTGAAAGATCCTCATCCTTACACCTGTCCTCACTTCTAAGGAAAAGATCGATAAGTTTAAGCGTTCAACATTAGTGAAACTTTAAGGCCGATACCAGACTGCGAATAACGTCTGCGGTCGCGTTGCGGCCAGCGGATCAGTCTCGCGTTGTGGCACCAGCCAGTAGAGTGGTCCGCTGGCCGCAACGCAACCGCGGACCCCTCTACTGGCTGGTGCCACAATGCGACCACTGACGCTAGGGGATCGCTCGACTTGCAAAGTCTGGCATCGGCCTAAATTCTGTTATATATTACTTGGACGCCAATCTCGGCTCAGCTTTCCAGCATTCCATTTGGAGAATGATTTCCAACGCAGGCTGCACCTATTCCCCCCAAGGTGCGCGGTATCACGCCAGCCTGAGGCAGTACAGAGGGCATACTTGGCCCCGTACAAATGTACAATATCAGTAAATGGATTTCCAACCCTTTGTATCTTTAGACGCATCCCCTATTGGTGGCCATGGAGATGTATTCTCGACGGTGGTAGAAATGCATATGGCGGAGAAAGGTAGAAGGCCATTCTGGACGGGGAACGTATTTCATGCGGCCGTCAACAGCGTAGAACGATAATGACCTAGTAATTGGGCGGTAGAGTTTTCCTTGGCCCAACTATATCTACCACTTGCCCAATTGCCGCCTGACTTTTCGTTTAGCATGAGAGCGTTAACGTTTTGAACAACGTCGATAAGACTAGCCTAGCGCGTGACTAACGTTCAGAGAAGAGGTCTCATTTCCTGAGTTCTTGGCAGTTTTTCTTCCATCACTGATCACGTTTGCCTCGATTTCCGATGGGCTCCCATCTCATGGTGAACAGCCTTCAATAAAGCTGTCTACTTTTTGAAATTTTGTCGCATGCTTGCGCTGGACCTCAATTCCTAGCTTCTTCTTGATGATCGTGTAGTAGACTAACATAAACGACCATTCAATGGACAGTCTGAAATAAAAAAAAACCAAGTTCATGTGTGATGTGCTTGTTCATCTTCGATGCCGGTCATTACAATGATGTGAAAAATTGCGTAGGGCATGGGCTCCAAATTGTTAATGGTAGTCAGAATAGTTTCAACTGGTCACAAAGAGTTGATTAAACTCGTCTTGTAGCTTGATCTTTCTTATCTGTCTAATATAAAACTCCACAGGAGTCACAACATACAACATGCCCCAGCACAAGATCCCGCTGTCTGGTCAAGCGTAGTGGCTGCAACAATCAAGGCCACTCTTTTTCGGTACAAATACCTTCCATATCTGTTGAGGTAAGACAAAGCTTGTCTAGCACCTCAAAATTTTCGCACTTTGTCATGGAGATTAAAACAGTTGCCATACTTCTCCTTTTCATCATCAGAGCCTCATTTCAGCTTACATTTCCTTGCATCCATGAAAGGAAGGACTGTTATCCGTCCGTTATTTTACGAGTATCCTGCTGATGAGAATACTCACAAGTTGGGTCATCAGTTCCTATGGGGGAGCTCAATGCTCATCGCTCCTGTGGTCCATGAAGTAGGTCTCTGATGAATTATCATGTTTCATTCTCAGAAAAATCGTAAAAGTATTCGAATATCAAAGACACACTACGCGTTATGGGAAGTGTGGAAATGCGCTTCAAATGTGACGCGGCAACGAAGTGCTCTCTCACTGTTCGCCTCCTCGCAGCGCTGGTCTATTTATAAAATTCGATGACCGAGATCACAAAGTGCTACTTTCGAACACTGTCGAGTCGTTGGTACATAATTTGATCCGCTGGTACATCGCTCGTACCCCGCCACTTGCTGGATTCGCGAAGTGGACATCGGGCTTACTACCAAGTCAAGGTCAGTCGGCACGCGGCTGAGCTAATGGAAAGCACCTAAAGCAAAGTACGGCGTAACTCTCTATGCTGCTATCTATCTATCACTATCTCTATGCTGCTTTTCTTTCTGCTATCTATCTCTATCTCTATGCTGCTTTTTAGCGAGGATTTTCCAAGTCGTACGAATTTCCCAATTGTGTTCATTCCTAGTTTTCTTTATATTCTGATAATCTTGGTCATAAAAAAGAGCAGTAGAAGTAAGTACAGACCCACACATATAGCAAGACATATGTTTTTAGTGGAGCAACCGCGTCAAAAATAATTTTGAGGTTCACTGCAGCAAAAGCAACTGAAACTTGCCTTTCATCGCCAGAAAACGTCAATTCGATCGATTTTTTACAGTTGTCCCTTCTGATAAGTTTGACACATCGAATATCATTCTAAACATTTTGTTGCATCCGAGTTTTGGGTATTTAAAGCTCAAAATTCACGGATTTGATGTGAGGCGGCGGCGCCTGCAAAATCGCCGTGGTCCCACGCGGCGCAAAAACCCAAAACGCGCGATGTCGTCAACGTGTTAATAGCTCGGAACTGCAGACCTTCTGGGGACACGGCATCGCCTCCTTGGTGATACGTTGGCAACAAGTCACTGATAGTGATGGTCCGTATATTAACACGTTGACGACAGCGCAGGACACATACGTCCCGCACTTTGCAGGCCATGTCGGACAGCGCGGGACGTATGTGTCCTGCACCCATCTAATCAGTTTTTTCGCCCTTCCCTAACTTTTTCCTGGCTTTTTTGTACTCAATCGATAGATTCTGCTTTATCATAACTATAAGCGATGTGGTCCGCAAAAAGGTTAGGTAAGCTCAAATTTTGCAAAGGTTATCCAAAGCCTGTGAAATCTTTGGTTTTACGTCATTATTCGACTTCTTTGTGGGTGAGTATGTAAATAAAAAACAATTAGATACGAAACTCTACGAATAGAAAATTCTTGACTATTGTTAGTTCGCTGATAGAATCCCTATAAAGTGTCGTGAAGAAATACATACACCATTCAAGGCAAAAAACACTGTTTTGGGTTAATTTTATAAACAAATTCATATCTGCAGAAACATGGAAAATAGGCCTGCATGGTTCAGATAGAGAAAAGTTGCAGATTACGAAAATTTGCTCGAATTCACGAAAAATTGAACTAAACAAACAGGATCCTTGAAAATGTCGTCAAGGGAACACCGATGTGTTGCATGGACAACTTTCCGCTAAGAGCTATTAATTGAAACACTCCTATGCTGAGTAATCTTGACAAGCCTTGGAAAGAACAAATCTTGTGTTCACAGCGTTTATGTCCTTAAGTAAGAAATTGTGTCTTGAGGAAAATTTGGCTCTTGGGCGAGTCAAAACTCCTTGTCCGGAAACTTGTCAGCGTTATTTTTCAGGGAAGAGTCAAGTACCAATATGCAGCATAAGTTTAATACTTTATAGAAAGTACAAGTTGAAACTAAAATGTGCTTCGTTTTATATGTTGTCGCTGAATCAATTTTTCGCCGCTTCATATTTGACGCTCTTGTTCGAGGCATCTTCGAATTGCCTCACTTTTTACACTTTGTTCCTATCAGATTACGACTTCGCATTGTACGCTAGATCGCTCAATGCTTTATCTTTATTAACTCCTTCTAATGTTTCAATTTTCTTAGCTTTCCTTACTTGATGACAGGAAAAAATTCTTGATATTGCCACCAATTCTCACTCTTTTTCGCCCTAATATTCGTTAGTTCACGGTGAATCTTTCTTAAATAACTTACTTTTCTGAACGCTTTTATTAATTGAATCAACTAACTGTGTTTCGGGCCTTTTTCAGTTGCGACTTCAAAAAACGCGCCTTGACAGACAGCGCAGGACGCATGTGTCCCGCGGCCGCCGCGCTAGCAAAATCGCACATGTCCATCGCGGCCAAAATAAATAAAACGCGCGTTGTCGTCAACGTGTTAATGGAGGATATCGCTTTTTTTGAGATTATGTCAACTTAAAAAATGCTCCAAAGTGGCACGAACCTTTGGCACAACCTAATATTAGTTATCCATATACAGCTACGATGTGCATGTACGCGAAACGATTAATCGCTCGCAGTGTTGCATAAACGGCAACAGAACAGTATGGGTTGCCATAGCTTTCAGGTTCACAGGGTTTCCCTTGAATTCTCCATTTCGAGTTTTCTGTATGTTGTTTGTCTGATTCAGTCTCAACGGCTTACAAAGATGTGGTGATGCAAGGGCAGCGTACGGTATTTGAAAATGTGATTAACCGTTATACTGTGCCATCTTTTCTTTTCCTTCGTGTGATCGGCAGAAACTTATTATACCTTTTAGGAAGTTTCATCCTGTGGGCAATCTTTGTATAGATTTTTAAGGCAGGAACTCGCCGAGCGGGCTTCAACAACTTCGTTATATCAATGGCAGAAGTGCGATAGGCACTTCTTATCGCTCTCCAGAAACGAGCCTCTCAGAGTGAATTGTGAACTATCGATGGAAAAACAAAAGAACGAATTAGAAAGGAGCTCCAGAAATTGAGTAATTAACAAGCGAATTATCTTTACCCTCTTGTTCGTGGCCCTCGAAAGCATGCCTCCCAATGTGCATTACGTGTGGGCTGTACATATCAACAGAAAAACACAAGTGCAACCGAATGAACAGTCGAAAACAGTTTCGAAACTAATATGATTGAAAACCTGACTCGCCCTCACTTACGGCCACACTGTGACACGAAATTCGATGAAATAGGAGACACGAGAGTTTTAATAGAAGAAATGATACAAAAGATCGTAGAATCACTAGAAAACATAGCGCTTTCCTCGAGATTTGGTAACCTTTGAAGGCTCTTAGGCGGGTCTGTAAGGGTGCTATGCTCTGAAACATACTGAAACTTGAATCATTTATCTTCTGGAATATGTGCTCAAAAATAGTTACTGCAAATTTTCGGAATATCTGTTTGTGCAAAAAAATTTTGGTTCTCAGGAAGAAATGCCGTTAGTGCTTTGTTAGCGATCTACCCCGTCATACTTTCAATATGTATCCTCTCTTGGTACTCACAGCAGCTGCTATTCCAAAGCAAAACCATTCAGTTACATAGATGATATCCTTGTTATACATAATACAAATGCCAAACTATATTAGGAAAGCTTAAAACAATATATAACAATATCCTGAAGCTTGAGGTTACACATACCCATGAGTTCAAGTGTAATTATCTGGACTTGGAATATACAATAGAAGCAAACAGAATCCATACCGAAATGTATAGTAACACGGATAGTTTCAGCTTTCCTACAGAAAGATTCAAATTCAACAACAAACATTTCCTGTCGTATCAAAAATAACACTGTCTGTACAGAAGTACTCAGGACAGCCCGAACTTGCACTAATAGAAGTGATTTCATAGGCAGGTTGAAATATACAAAGAAGCGGCTGGATTCTGGTTATACTACAGATACACTTCTTAGATGTCTCATTAAGTGCTTAATCAAAAATAAATGCATAAAACACAAGTATAAATTTGAAAGAGGTCATCTCAAAGAAATTCTTAATAGCCTTCCAATTCACATACTTTGTGAGCGTGTGATACACAACTGCAGTTGTTATCCATCTAGGGGGACCACTCACCATTCTATAGTGCCGCAAGCAGCTTTTCATACACACTTACTGGGTGAGTGTGGATGGGTATCTTAGCAGTAAATGTTTATCTGCAAGATAGATGAACACACTTGCTAATTCAAAGTTCATGACATATACTGTGTGATCCATTGGAAATTTGTTATTTTGAACATTTGCAATTGCTACAAATCTATCAAGCTATGATAGCTGGTAACATCCCTACTATCCATTGTTTACAGAGTTCAATCACACTTTTACGTTTTTCTAATGGTTTATTGCCAGCCATAAAAATTAGTCTCATTCAACACTTTTTCCTCCCTTCCTTACTGAAGAGCACGGAGGGAGGGTATTTTTCCAGTTTGGCTTCCGTCTAAGGGCACGTGCGAAAAGGAAAGTCGAACTATTCTTTGAATATTTCCCATAAAAATTTCTTTTCTAATTTCTATGTTTTTGCTCAATCCTGCCCTTTTTATTTAGAACTGGTGTGAAGCAGCAAGCAACTCATTTCCGGAAGTTTCGAGCGAAAAACCGTTTTGAAAAAGACACGCCCTGAATGACATTCCTGGTTAGATCCGTATTAGGCTTCGGCGCAGTATCCAACTAAGATGTTTTAAATAGTTCACTCCGTTGTAGTATTGTTTCATCGTTGAAATATCTGCTCACTCAGTACTTGGAAGGGCTTGTCTTGGAAGAGCCATGATTGCAATTTCTGTCATTAAATCATGAAGTTTGATGTGAAGTTTTGTTGAGCGAAATCAGTAACACTTTCGCAATCGTATACAAATTTCTCAAAAAATGGACTTCACGATTTCTTGAAACTTCCGGAAATGAGTTGCTTGCTGCTTCACACCAGTTCAAATAAAAAGGGCAGGATTGAGCAAAAACATAGAAATTAGAAATTTTTAGGGGAAATATTCAAAGAATTAGTTCGACTTCCGTTTCGCACGTGCCCTTAGACGGAAGCCAAACTGGAAAAATACCCTCCCTCTGCACTGAGACGGTTTGTCGAAACGTTGACCAATAAACGGTTCCACCATAACAACCTATGCGGCACAGAAGAAGAAAAACACACAATGTTGATTAAGTAATTTTTATAGTTAGCAATAAACCATTAGAAAAACGTAAAAGTGTGATTGAACTCTGTAATGAATGTGATAGTAGGGGTGTTACCAGCTATCATAACTTGATAGATTTGTAGCAATGCAGATGTTGAAAATAACAAATTTCCAATGGATCACACAGTATATGTCATGAACTTTGATCAGCAAGTGTGTTCATCTATCTTGCAGATAAACATTTACTGCTAAGATACCGTCCACACTCACTCAATAACATGTATGTAAAAGCTGCGTGTGGCACTATATGTAGAATGGTGAGTGCTACGCGCAACCCCTAGATGGATAACAACTGCAGTTGTGTATCACACGCTCACAAAGTATGTGAATTGGAAGGCTATTCAAGAATTTCTTTAAGATGACCTCTTTCAAATTTATACTTGTGTTTTATGAATTTATTTTTGATTAAGCACCTAATGAGACATCTAAGAAGTGTATCTGTAGTATAACCAGAATCCAGCTGCATCTTTGGATATTTCAACCTGTTCATGAAATCACTTCTATTAGTGCAAGATCGGGCTGTCCTGAGTATTTCGGTAGAGATTGTGTTATTTTTGACACGACAGGAAATGTTTGTTGTTGAATTTGGGAATCTTTCTGTAGGAAAGCTGAAACTATCCGTGTTACTATACATTTCGGTATGGATTCTGTTTGCTTCTACTTGTACTTCTAAGTCCAGATAATTACACTTGAACTCATGGATATGTGTAACCTCAAGCTTCAGGATATTGTTATATATTGTTTTAAGCTTTCCTAATATAGTTTGGCATTTGTATTATGTATAACAAGGATATCATCTATGTGACTGAATGGTTTTGCTTTGGAATAGCAGCCGTTGTAATTACCAAGAGAGAATACATATTCAAGGTATGACTGGGTTAGATCTGCTAACAAAGGACTAACGTTGCTCCCCTGAGGAACTCCAATTTTTTGCACAAACAGATATTCCGAAAATTTGCAGTAACTATTTTTGAACACACATATTCCAGAGATAAATATCAAGTTTTAGTATGTTTCAGAGCAGAGCACCCTTAGCAGACCCGCCTAAGAGCCTTGAAAGGTTACCAAAAACTCAAGGAAACGCTTGTTTTTTTTTCTTGCTAGTGACTTCTCGATTCTTTTGACATTCTATTGAAACTCTCGTGTCTCCCATTTCATAGAATTCGTGTCACAGTGTGGCCGTAAGCGAGGGCGAGTCAGGTTTTCAATCATATTAGTTTCGAAACTGTTTTCGACTGTTCATTCAGTTGCACTTGTGTTTTTCTGTTGATATGTACAGCCCACACGTAATGCACATTGGGAGGCTTGCTTTCGAGGGCCACGAAAAAGGAGGGGTAAAGGATAAATTTGCTTGTTAATTACATCAGTTTCGGAGCTCCTTTCTAATTCGTTCTTTTGTTTTCTATCGATAGTTCACAATTCACTCTGAGAGGCTTGTTTCTGGAGAGCGATAAGAAGTGCCTATCGCACTTCTGCCATTGATATAACGAAGTTGTTGAAGCCCGCTCGGCGAGTTCCTGCCTTAAAAATCTATACAAAGATTGCCCACAGGATGAAATTCCTAAAAAGTATAATAAGTTTCTGCCGATCACACGAAGGAAAAGACAAGATGGCACAGTATAACGGTAATCACATTTTCAACACGTAGTGCCACTTCGCATAACACAGGTAAACCGTTGAGATGGAATCATTGCAAAAAACATGCAGAAAAATCGAAAGGAAAATTCAAGGGAAACCCTGTGAACCTGAAAGATATGCTAACTCATACTGTTCTTTTGCCGTTTATGTAACATTGCGAGCGATTAATCGTTTCGCGTACATGCATTTCCTCAACATAGTAGCTGTATAGGGATAACTAAGTATTAGGTTGTCTCAAAAGTTCGTTCCACTTTGGAGCATTTTTTGAGTTGACATAATCTCAACAAAAAGCGATATCCACCATTAATATACGGACCATCACTATCAGTGACTTGTTGCCAACGTATCACCAAGGAGTCGATGCCGTGTCCTCAGAAGGTCTGCAGTTTCAAGCTGGTAAAGGCAGTGACGTCGATTTCGAGGTCCTTCTTTGAATCGCATTTTTTGCCCGCAAGTTGGCTGGTCAGCAGGAAGAACAGTAAGCTTTTGGAAGGACACTGCTGTGGGATGGAGCTCACGTTATCTTTAAACTAGTCTTCGAAATCTAGAGCGGTTTCATTTTCAAAACACGTGGTCTCGGTTCTCGTAGTGCGGACATACTTTATTGGATTGTGAGCGTCAGTTGGAGTTTTGCTAACTGCTTCAAGCTTTTATTAGGGGGTTCTATTATCAGGCCGAAGCCGGAGAGAGTTTCTCAGCGGCTGATTGAAGATCTAGTTTTTATAAGTAGGCCAAAACGTTTCGCTAAATTTGACATTTTTTCAGCCCATTCTGATTGATGCAGCCACCATGGCTTCTGCAGGTGGTAGCCCTAGGACAACCACCTTTCATCAGCAGTAGCGCCGTTGTTCAGCCACCAAGTCTGGATGGAATAGCCTAGAAGATGATGACTGATTTCATGTCGCACTCATGTCGCACTAATATGCATACCGGTTATTTCATGAGGATTTCTTTGTCCAAACCTCTACAATTTTCCAAAGGAAGGCAGATTTCTTCCAATCGTCTACCTGAAAGGTCTAAGTGTGGGAGAAAATAAAAAGATAAAGGATAAAGCATTTGCCGTTGATCAATCCCTTTTTGGGATGCGGCACGCATTCTACTTCCATTTGTACAGTGGCGTTTGAATGCGATGTGGCCTATACAATGACTTGCGGGGGCCAGCCGATGTACAAGTCAGTGTTTTTATCCTCCCAGACAAGTCTGGTACCAATTAACCGACCCCGGAGGGATGGAAGGCTTGGTTGGCCCGGGCGACTCACGACCCAGGATTTGATCCCCGGACCGCTCGCGTGGTAAGCGTGCCACTTGCCACTACACCACTTCCGCCCTATGTTTCAGAAAATAAAACAGTAAAATAAATCATGTGCCTGTTGCCTCCAATGGAAGAGCACAGCTGTTCAAAATAGAACACCGACTGCCTTCTCGCGTCAGGGTTTTCTCGAGGCTATAGTCTGCACGCAGCAGGTTTGACTATTCTGATGTGGCATGGTGGACGACGACGAGGAGATGTATCGCAGAGCAAATGTTGCTCCTGGCTTCGACCGGTTTGTGGCTCAAGAAGTTCATAAATCAAAGTGTGAAAAACATGCTCTCTTCTTTTGCGATTTTGAAACCGAAGAAAGGCAGCTAGGTCGAGCCCCAGTCATGTATGGTTTACCTCACGAAATGAGCTCTTCGTAGCCCACTTGCTCGTATTCAGATATCGCGAAATAAAGTTCTAGCATTAGTGCAAAAAATGGCACGAACTTATGGGACAACCTAATACATCCCATTCGCTACCGAAGAACTAAACGAGTGTAGATCCATACTAAGCCGTGGAACCTCAGGTGAGTTTATCTTTCAAATCCGGTATAGTTCCCCTGCGTTTCTGAGGTGACGTCAGAAACGCTAGGATGGATTGGACGTTCGATGAGGTTTTGCGCAATTCCTAGCCATGCTGAGGCTTTCAGAAACGATATGTAGTGCGAAACGTTGGCCGAAACATGTTTCTACCTACAAAACTGGCGGCGAAACATGGAGCGTACAGTAACAACGACCCATGACAAAGTATTTTGATGATAGAGCTCACAGCGCGCCCAGAATTGTCACTAACCTTTTCCTTGATGTGAAGTCAGCAGTCAATAGAACAATAGAAGCAATACTGGAACCATGTAGTTGCACCGTGCTTGACCTTAGCGTGATAAACAGCCTTCTGAGACTCGAATCTGCCTGGACCATCTGCACACTCCCACGTGTCGAAAAATTGCTATAACACTTAGTCGTATGAATGAGGGTGCTGGCCTGAACATTGCTAGACCTTTGATAAGTAAATTTATTAAATTGATTAACATTTAAATGCCGAGACTCACATCTAAATATTATAGCTCTGTGAGTTAGCACAAAGAAAGATCGGCCTCTGAAAGAAGGCCGATCTTTGTTGCATTGCCAATCTGGTAGGACTCAACAACTAATCTTGGGGTCTTAACTCGCGGCATTTTTGAACCACATTGGTCTCGGCCTCGAGGTTTTTTCTAGCAAACTCGAGGCCTTCTGGACCGCGCACACTCGCGCTTACCATAATTTTGGCCCACCCTGTAGACATGCATACGGCAATAACGCAAATATTATGACTAGCAATTGGTGAACGCTCAGAAATGAGGATTGATGATCACATTTTAATAAAAGCGAGAGAGGATGATTGCGTACAATGATGTTTGGGAAGCGCGCATTGAACACTACAGGAAAGTGCACAGAACCTTTTAGGATTCAAACATCTTCCGAATACTTTCGGGTGTGTAATAACTTTTGATACCTTTCCTTTCAGAAGGCTTTAGCGTCGGAATACGTTGCACGGAGCCGATATTTTGAAATTATCTTGAGGAACCTCACGCATTCATTGGTACAGATTTCCTTCTATCCAGTCACATTGTTGGAAATGTCTGGAAATCAGGGTGAATATCGGTCGAGGAAATCCTCGACAGGGGGGTCGTACCTGTCGGGCTGGGTCATGGGGGGTCGTACTCTTGGGGGTCAGTAACATGAAAATATCTGAAAAAAAAACATGATATTAAATTTTCTTTGCAGGTTCAGTCTCCTCCTTCCTTCATGAAGGCAGTACAAAGAATGAAAGTGCATCCCCGCAAAGAAGACTGCCACATGTGCGCACGCGCTGCAAAGGCACCTCCTCTGCCTATCGCTCGCTCCTTCTCCCTTAATACCTCGCTGAGAATGACACTGTTGTTAGGGACCCTGTCGCAAAAACGACAACCGTGAAGGAAAAGCCCTGGGCAAATGAAGTTTCTTCAGGTTGTAGGAGTTACGAAATGCGTTTACTACAATGCAGCTTCTGTCAACTGGTCATGATCATATGACACCTTCAATCGATTCTGCAACTTCGAGTGAGGTCGGATGCATGGCCTATACCAGACAAAATCGGATGATGACGATTGCCCCTATTCTTATTGCTTGCGTTGAAAGATTTCGTTCTAGACACATTCCGATGTTCTGCGACCACGTACTCGACACGATTTTCACCCTGCTGGAAATTGAGTGCTCATTCGACAATGCTTATTTTACGAGCTCCGCTTAGCCGCAAAATCGGTTTTTGAAGAATTCCTCTTCTCGACTGACGTAGCAGGACACGCAACAAGCACTGCCGCGACTGTGCGCAATAACAGAGCTAATGCTTTCGCTGAACCGCTGCGATCGCTGCCATTCCTATCCCTCGCGGCATACGTCGTCTTTACGCGTACGACGTGTTCTCTTACGTTTTCCCTGCATCGCTGCGTCTCTTACACACCGGTCTCAAAGTAATCGGGGCTTCACGAAATATCAGCGTAGGTTTTGAACAAGGTACCAACTAAGAGATCATTGAGAAAGATCACAGATAGCAACTCTACTCTAAAGAGTTACCGTCTCTATCCATGCTGATTTCCGTTGGAGCAAGCAAACCGTCTGATAAAATGCAAGAAGTTTCTGCGTGAGCTCGAGGCGCGCCGCATCTCTCCTATGGATTTGATTTTATGAGAACATTTTTAAACAAACACTCGCAACCCTTGCAGTAAAAGGTTGTTGTTGTCAGAAAGTGAGAGCAAGTATCCGAGATAGACCTTTGCTTACAATAGACTTTACAGAAGTTGCGCTAGTTTATGTAACACCCAGAAGTGAGGCTTCGTTGGTGCTTCTCAAAGAATAATAAAATTAACTTAAAGATATCACAAAGGCGAAAAACCAGTCATCAACAGATCCAAGGTGCAACTAGGTATTGATATGCCATTTCACAGTCATACCATGATTACGTGCACTCTACCATATGAAACTCCTTTTTGTTGCATACGCTTCACCACCACGAGAT
>MU869341.1:8887-49398 GCA_036418205.1 Ostertagia ostertagi | reverse complement strand
AGAGTGTAAGAAACCAGAACTTCTCCTTTCACGAGACTGCCAGTTTCGAACATTTTTAGCAAGAATAAGTAGCAGACCATCTAATTGTTTCGATTCTACCGGACGAACACGGGGGAGGGGTGAGCGCCATCGCTACCACACCCATGGTCCGTAGACCAAGTGCCAAACGAGAGCGCCTAGATGTACCATAATATCGTGGCTTTTTTGTCTGTGCGTTTATAATAAGGGTACAGTTTCTCGAGTAAAGATTTACCCGAGTAGCTGCCTTTGATGCAGTACCGGTCAAAAGTGTTTGCCGAAACGATTTTTAGTGCATTATTTTTCTCGCTTGAGCAACGCCCTCCAAAGATTGATATACTATGTTTTCTAGTGTTTTTATATCCTCAAGTCTTAAAGAATCAGGATATTCAAAGAAAAAAATCTCGAGGTCACCTTCCGGGGTTTCGAGGTTTGGTTTTTACTGGCAAAAAAAGAAGCACGAAAAGCGGTTTCGGCGAACTTTTTTGACCGCTACTGTATGTGGGAGCACTTTTAATGCTCTACAATGCTTTTTTTCGCATTTTTCAATACGCTAACTGTGTTCAGATACGGGGATTAGAAAATAGGACACACAGACGCCAAGAACAATGTTTTCGACATTTACTAATCTTTGATTTTCAAAAGGACCTAGGAATGGTTCAGAACATCTTCATTATAGGCTGAAATTTCACAAGCGAATTAACTGCTCGAAAGTTTTCACAAGGGCAACCTCGACTTGAAGATAACAAAAAAAAGTAGTAGTTTTTGTTCGGTAATGCTGGGACACTCCGTGACTCAGGTTTTCAATTGAAAAGGCGCCATCGACGGGGCAAAACGCTACGCTACAACGAACCGACCCAATAAAACAAGAATTCCTGTAAATACCCATCTCGTAGGCCAACGTTGAAATAAAATTATGTATCAGCATTATTCTGACACAAATTTGAAAGCATGCTGTACTTTCAAATAGAGTTCATTTTTGTCACACACAGCGATTACTATTACCAACTGCACTTTTCTTATCTTTTTTTCTGGGGTATCTCCCACGGCACAACGCAAAGCGCACAACGCCAGGATAACAATGCATCGCAGCTCAGGAATTCGAGTGAGAGTGCTGTTAAACTAACGCTAATCAGTTACGACCTTTCTGGACTTTAACTCACACACAAGTCTCCGCGCTGTTTGCTCTTAACTGATAAGCAATGTGTTCCGCATTGACTCACTGATAAGAGCAAGTCATCCAAACATTCTTAACCACTGAATCACACTACGGACTTAGTAAGAAACAATCTCACCTTGCTGCACTTGGTGGAGGAGCGTAGAATCGGTTCAGCGGAATGTCTTTCACGTCTGATCGATTACGCGAGCCACTGGAGTGGCTGAGTGATCTCGTCGAATTAGGTGGAGGTAAAGCCGGATACGACGAATTCGTGGATGTGACCACTGAGTAGGTCCGTAAGGCCACCTGTTGAAAGCAAAAGTCTATATGTGAATTACTGCTCAGGAAGCCCAATACGTACTTTCTAGAGCGCACAAATTAGCTCAGCCTTCCTGCCAAGGCCGCAGGCGATAGCGAATCTTTGCATGTGAACCTCGCCACGATCCGGCCTTGATTTTGAGAGCTAAGCACACACCAACATACACGTATTACTCTCAAGTTTGAACTCTAACCCTTTCGAAATCGACAGACCCACGGAAAGCCTTTCTCACGACTACTTGAGAGTTTTTCCTTTCGTTTTCGAACCCCCATTGTAAACGTTTTCCTTGTTTAATTAAATAAAGTAAGGAGGAAATGTGTCATTTCTTAACGAACAAAAAAATCAAAAACACATGCGTAGTGTTTGTGGTAACTAGAACCAATTTTCTCTAGTAATTTATTATCACCGACACGTGAGTGCTGGCAATCAAGCAAAGCAAAGGTGGACAATGGTCGTATGAAAATGAAAAAAAAAGAAACTGATAAGAAGCCGTGAAGAAGGACCTTCTATGGGTCCGCCAATTTTGGAAAAGTTCGAGAGAGAACTTGGAAGTAGTACGTGTATGTTACTTATGATTGTTTCTCAAAATCAAAGCCGGATCATGACCAGGCTCACATGCGAGGGTTTTGCTTGCTAGAGTGAAATAGTTAAGCTGTCATTTACAGCGTACATTTGGGCGTAATGAAGGGCCTTGGCAAGGAGGCTGAGCTAGTATGCGCTTATATTTAACATGTTTACTATCCCTCACGTTTCGGTGTTGGCAGTGGATCATGAGCGATTGGCAGCACGGTACCGACGCGCTAATTATTAGGTAGAACCCCCCCCACAACCACCCCCCCACTCAAATAGGAATGAATAGTTGAGTGTGACTACATTTCAACTCGTCGGTCCAACCACTCGTGGCATGAATTGGAGGAGTATCTAGAGGTTCGAGAGGTTTAACAGAAGGTGTTCTAGAAGTTACGCAAACATTTTCTAAAGCACGTGCGCCACAAAAAAAAAGAGTCAACACGTGTTGCAAATGATGCGAAAAATCCCTCTCTAAATGTTGAATAATGAATGTTTCCATAAGAAGCAAAAACCTTGTCACCGTAGAACTATTATTTGCGCTTTTATACCTGTGTAAGCAGTTGTTTTTGTAGCTCCGCTCTACTCTATTTGCTTGCTTATTTAAGATTAAAAGACGAAATTTGAAGACAACTGAGAAGTACGTAAGGCTCAGGAAAAAAAACCGCCAAACTAAAGCATATCTAACCATTTCATTGACCACAGCGTTTATAATGTTAATGCATGGACTATAGAACGAGTACAAAAAACGTCGGAAGAAGTCGCGCAAGCGAAACAAAAAGGGATCACTTGGGCGCGATGCCATATCCCCGTTGACGGACTACTTGAACCCGGTCCTTTAAGCCGCCTCAGATCCATCTCTCGTCTGCGCTCTCTCACCTTATCATGGCCATTGTGATCACACACATTCAAACTTTTGCCACACTGTAGTTGGCTCACCCACCTCGAAGTCCCTCCCTCCTACAAGGCTTAGTCCTAGGGCTCTCACCTCCTTCCCTGGGATTTGGAGCCGAGCCAGGCGCCGTTCTCTAACTGTCTGTGCCCTCCGCCATTCGTGGCAGGACCATGGAAGAAAGTTCAAGTAGTCCGTAAACCGCTATAGGCAGGGCGCAATCATCAATGAATACGACCACTAAATGCTCGTGGAGAGGAATTAAAAAAGACTCTAGTGTGTAGGTCAGGAGATCGTAATTAGGGCGCGAATACGCCAGTGTCGCCAATCTTACAAGATGATCATGAATTTTCGAGCAATATTCTGGGTAGGTGGATCATTGACTTCCGCGTGTACAGTTGAGCTATCCACAATGGTAGAATGCGAGCCGTTCTGAGTGCGCAAAGTGCCGAACAAGGGCCAGTGTGGTTGTCATGATCGCTGCTGGTCGCTGCGGTTGTATCTAGCGAAACAGACACCTGCCCTCAACTGTCTGTAGACGAGATGTCGGCGTCCTATGCTCTCTTACTTATTTGCATGAAGTGGACATGATGGCAATGGAAGAAACTTCTGACCCACTCGTAGACAACTATTGGAAACGGCTAACGATTTACCAACCTCAACTTGGGTTCCAGTTTGTGCATGAGGAGGTAAGAGAATGCTTGCCTCCGCCATTCCAGAACCACGCAGCTGATGAACCGAAGAAGTCGTGTCCAGTCGACCGCTGCCACAAAGCGCATAGTTACTGTAATAGCAATCAGTAAGAGCTAGTTGTATACAACAAGAACTTTGGGTTGAATATCGCACAGGTTGCTCAAGCCTTCCATACCTGTGCGGTATTTTGGCACTAACTTGTTCAGTATGGCAAAAACATTAACTTTTTCATTGATTGACCCCTAAGTCACTGTATAGGGTGAATCCCAATCAAATGAGACGATTCTGAACGGAAAACGAATGCGAGGCGCGTCCCACTACGGAAGTGATCACGTCGAATGTTTTACCTTTTTATAAAACAAGGGACAAGGGATCCCCTAACATCGGCAAAGCGTGCAACCTATCATCTTTCCAAACCTCTTACACTAAGCTTATTTCGATCGAAGTATGCTTCAACATCCTACAAGTCAAACTAACCTACTACCCACATTCAAGAAACTAATTAAAGAGATATAGTGAATCCAGAAAGCAACCCAGCACTACCTTCAATATCATGCGAATGATAGAACCTCTCTGAAGCATGAACGCGAACACCTTTGATAGAGAATTATACGTTTTTTTTACTTATTCACGTAATCTGAATCTGATAACGGAAACATTATCAATCAATGGATAATCTGCTTCTATCAACTATGGTTGGGAAGGCTGTTGGTTAGTTAGGATGGGTGTTCGCATTTTCAGCGCACCGGCAGGGGATAAAATACAGACTGCGCGGCATCTACGCCTACTAAGCCTTCCATGGCTGGGGGCCGGTTATTAAAATGTGGTTCGTCTGAGTTAAGGGACGAAACGAACCACTTTATATTTTTAACACAAAATTTATAAGTTTGCGTTTTTTCTTTTTATTTATTGGACAGCATGAGTGGTGAGAAGATTTTACAGCGTGAAATACGTCTGTGCTCCTTGCAATACATGCACGGCAAATCCATGTCTTAATGCCATTCGATTGACGGAGGGTCTTTTTTTTTCGAATGTTTTTCAAGCAGTTTATATTTTTGGCTTAAGAAATGGCATCGTGTTGCATACAGAAAAAACGCTTTGGAGGTGTGGTAGGCGGACCATCGGGACAAGTGCGCCAGTAGAAGATCTTGTGAGTCAGCGTTCGGGCCTGCGCGGCAGCCGCGTCATTTTACCGCGTACTTTTTTCTAGTAAACGAACGATATTCACTGTTCCATTACGTATTGGAGATATAAAAAGAAAATGTCACGATAGGTTACCGGAAGCAGCGAATAGACGCATCTGGTCAGACAGTATAGATATTCCAAGGAAAGTATATACAACATCGGACGAGAGGACTGGAATTCTACCGCTGAGGTCAGGATATTTGCACAACATCTGAACGGAGAACTACTTGAAGAGTATAAAACCCAAAAAATTCATTTCAAGCTACCTTTGGATTCTCATCCGCTCCGTTTTCACAATCAGGGAATCCATCACACATCAGCCGACGCTTCACACATTCGCCTCCAATCATCAGTGGGAAGCAACGTCAGATCAGCCCTGGGTGCAGGGCACTAGAGAATAGGCAGTGACATTGATGAAATGCGATCAGCAGTGCCAATACGTTGTTTGTCTTGAGGCTTAGGGGATCATTAGGGGCTGACTGTACAATTCGAAAGACTTTGGAATAGAAGCAGTTTGCAGTGTTTAGGGAATGTGCATAGGAAACAGGCTTGGGATCCATCTTCCGCGATGAATGGTGTTCGAGGACCTATTCAATAAAGAATGAAGAAACACGGTTAATAAAAAACCGCGGTTCTTTTGCTTGCATAGAGAAAAAAAATCCTAAGAAATAGAGGGGAAATTTGAGCTGGCAACTCTTTAACGCTATTTGTCGGCAAGCTCTTCGCTCAATTGGAAGCCAGTTTTGGCCTTGAGACATTCAAGTCGAACCTCAGGATGTGATAACGTCCTCGTGAAAACTCGATATTGCAGAACAAGAAAACTTGACGAATTAGAAGAACTTTGCCTCATGCCAAAAATTGACAAAAATTTAGTAGTGAAATGCTTACGCAGGTGCGGTTCCTGCTATTTAAGGTTCTGAAAGTCGACAACTGCGATTTTTTTTTGATAATTTCGACTGATTCCTTGCCATAAATAACTCCTGTATCGCAATTTTAGCAAGAGCTGTTTCTTCTGGCTTTCTTTTATAACTATGTTTTAGTTTTTGCACGTTTCACTATTATATAAAGTCACCTTGAGAAAATGAATAATACAACGACTTTGACTTGTTTTTTGTTTGTTTTCCGCCTGTGGGACGAAGTTTATTGTTCAAAGCGCTAATTTGTCAAACAATTGAATGACTAACAAAATAGACAGGAATACGATATACTTTTTACAAACACGAGATGCTAATTTCTGGATGTTCGTATTCGTGTTTCGAAATTAAACGCAGATTTGTTGCATTTCGTGATGCTCGACTCCGGTTTCATAGCTCGATGCTCTATTCATAGATAAATTAAGAGCTCCTTCGCATGTCTCCAGATATTTTATAAGTTCTGAATATCCACAAAATGTTACGATGAATGATTAGAGAAAAGGTGAGAGCTGTCCCAACAGCGGTCCTTCTCAAGAGTCCTTAGTATTCATGTTGTGCTAGTTCGAAAAATATCTCTTGCATGGGAAAGGAGCGATAATATTAATTAATGTGAGGTAGTTGTATTTCGATTTTTTCTTAAAGCCGTTGATTGAGTGTTGCCTTACTAATTTTTTTTCTGTATTTAGATTACGTATCGCTCAAGTTTTTCATCCTTTAGCTTTGTTAGAATGGATAGAAAATTCGTTTCTTTAAGAAGTTTAAGGTACGAATGGCGTCTGCGATTTTGAGGTAGTAGATTGTGAAGTGGGGTGCCCAAGCAGAGTCAACCCTGCGTTGCGCAGTTTTCAACGGCCACGTTGCGCAGTTTCGCCCGATTAGACACGTTCTCTCGCGCGAACATTCACACTCGCATGCTCGAGCCGTCTGCGTCTCCGCCCATACAGCGTGCGTTGAGGATCTCTCAACGTGCCGTTGCGAACTGCGCAACGCAGGGTTGACTCTGGCCAAGGTGGCGCTTATCACCTTATTCTTTTTGTCTGTATCATGCGGCTTCACGGTGTATGAGAAGATTGTGGTGTTGTTTGCAAACAATTTGCAGATGATTAAGGTTTATAGGAAAGTTGGAAGACATTGATGACACAATAAGATTCAGATGGCTTTGGATTGTATTTCTGATTGGTCAAGTCAACGGAATTTACCCCATTTTCTCCTGAAAAAAATGTTTTTATGAAGATTAGCTGTTTGTACTGAAACCTACCCACTAAACATATTAGGCCTCGCTAATGACAAAAAAATTTGGTATGGAAATGCTACCAGTGCGGTTCCTGATTTAAGGTTTCGAAAGTCCGACTGAACTGCGATTTTTTTTTGATAATTTCGACTGATTCCTTGCCATAAATAACTCCTGTATCGCAATTTTAGCAAGAGCTGTTTCTTCTGGCTTTCTTTTATAACTATGCTTTAGTTTTTGCACGGTTTTACTATTATAAAGCAGGTGAATTAACGTCGAGGGCAATTCTCAGACACATAGCTCTCTACCATGCGAGAGTAGTGCCGAGAGTGAACATCCGCGCGGAGAGCACAGACGGCACGGCATGGCGAGTGTGAATGTCCGCGCGAGAGATCGTCTCTGATCGGGCAGAGAATCCTCGACGTGCCGTTGAGGAATCCTCAAGCGATATTCACCCTGTATTAAGGTCAAGGCTTGAAGCAAATGAATGAATACACATGACCTGACTTTTTTGCTTTTTTGCCGGCCTGGGCTCGAAGTTTTTTTCACAATCCAGCACACTTGTGAAACATGACGACTAACAAATAGACAGGAACCGAATCTTCTTACAAACCACGAGCTGAATTTCTGGAATGCTTCGTATTCGTGTTTCGAAATAAAACGCCAGATTTGTGCATTTCGTGATGCTCGGCTCGGTTCATTGCTCGATGCTCTATTCATAGATAAATTAAGAGCTCCTTCGCATGTCTCCAGATATTTTATAAGTTCTGAATATCCACAAAATGTTACGATGAATGATTAGAGAAAAGGTGAGAGCTGTCCCAAACAGTACGTCCTTCTGAAGAGTTCCTCGTAATTCAATGCTTCTGTCTCGAAAATATTATCAGGAGAGCGAATAAATAAATAAATAAATAAATAAATGTGAGGTAGCTTATTTCGATTTTTCTAAAGCCGTTGATAAGGTTGACCATACTAAACTTTTATTTAAGTTAGATCAGCTCAAGTTTCATCCTTTACTTGTAGATGGATAAAAAAATTTTCCTTCTTCAAGAACGTTTCAGGTCCGAATTGGGTATACGTTTTCTAGAGGTAGTGGATGGTTCGAAGTGGGACGCGCCAAGGTGGTGTCTTATCACCTATTCTTTTTGCTGTATACACTGCAGAGCTTCCCGGTGTACTGGAAAGATGTGGTGTTGTTTGCAAACAATTTGCAGATGACAATTGCATTTCTGATTGGTCAAGTTAATGGAATTTACCCTTTCTCCTGAAAAAAAAAACTGTTTATATGAGGATTGGTGTTTCTAACATTGCAAACACCTACTGTCTTGGCAGTCATGTCCTTGATGAAGTCTCTTCAGTCAAAGATCTTGGTTTCATTATGACAATAAGCTGAGTTTCTCTGATCACTATGCGGCCATCACCAAAAAGGCTGTGTTTCGTACATATCAAGTCTTCAAGGGTTTGGCGATAAGGGATAAAGATGTCCTAATAAAAGCTTACAAAACGTATATCCGTCCCATCGCGGAATGTGGTACATCGGTCTTCTGCCCTCATAAGAAAAAGGATATCCAGTTACTTGAAAAATCCAAGATAATTTCACTCGAAAACTATTTATTAGGGCTGGTGATGCTACTTACGCTCGTGTGCCTCAACCGAATTCCAGAAATAGAAGTTACCAATTGCATAGTTTACGTTCTCGTAGAAAAGTTTATGACGCTTGCATGGTGTTTAAGTTGTTATCCGGTAGTGTCCGAGTTGGAATTTCCTCTCCTCTCTCATAATTATTGAAACGCACTGAATTGGTTTATGGTCTTATGACTGATTTGGACACCGACAGTAGGGAGCTTTTTATCCTCCTCATCTATGGCAACTGCTTTATTTCGAATCCTACTGCTCCAAAACTTTTTGTGTTTCCTTTCCGAACGTTTTCGGAACGTTGAATTCGATTCATTCCTAGTAAGGCATCAACTGATACATAGCGGTCTCATCGCGTTTCGTTCTAGTATGCGCCCTTTTTGCTCCGTCCTAGTGGTGCCCACAAAGTGTGGTTTTCAAAGGCTTCTTTCTAGATGAAAAGTGAAATGTTATCCGTGGAAACATGTATGCTGCAACTAGTGATCACACATGACGCACTCATATGGGGAATTAATATAAGTTTCCATACATGATTCCTACGCACATTCCCCGACACCTAAAAAAGGTTAATGATATTCAAATGTGAACTAGAGACTGCTACTTGAAAGCGGGAGAGTGTCGGTGAAGAAAAGAGGGAAAATCATCAAAAACTCAAGTTTGAAAGCCTTTTTGCTTTTGGCAGCTATAGTGAATGAGCCACATACAGTCTGTGAGACACACTGGACATTGAAGCAAGGGAGCAGACCCGTAGTGAAATACAGGGTGGTCCAAAATTATGAGGACCGCGTGTGCGCGCGGTCATATCCACTTTTTTTCCGATCGCTCCATTTTCATCTCGTTTTCTGTGCACTATGTGAAAGGGTACAATGTCTTCTTCCTAATGAAACCAAATTTCATGAAGTTCTCAAAACTAGTGAAATAACTACTTCACTTTAGTCAGTCCTCAAATTGAACTCACTAGGGGCTCTGGCACGTTACATCTAGCAGCAGTCTAACCTATCAGGGAAGCTCTTATGGGCAACAGTTCAACTCTTCAATAAGTTTGGAACCACCACAGATGGAAAATTCGGAGACTCGAAAGTTACAGTTACCACCAGGACAATTATCAGATGCAGAAACTAGTCTCCCCTTGTCGACTTTCGTACTCCCAAAATGAAAAAAAAATGATGTGAGACCCAGCGAGACACTCTAGAGGCAAAAATTCTTCAGAAAGCAATTTTTCGAGCTCCTTGCTTTCAAGGAATTATTACCTGGAAATCTAATTCGTTCCATCAATCTATTAAGTGTTTTTGACGACATAATGCCTTGGTCCTCATAATTTTGGCCCACCCTGTAAGATGACATCTCAGCGAAACGCAGATAATGCAAAGCTGAGCATGTGTTGATGCGTCGGAGCCCATGGCTGCAAGAATTTGGCAGGGACCGCGTTAAAGTTCCCAGGGAAGCTGTGAAAGGAGACCTAAGTATATCGTTAGCCAATGTTGGTTGAATGTTGGTTACAAATATAATATGTATGAAGACCCAAAACTACTGCGTGGACTTTCCTAAAAGTTTGGGAGGAGTCAAAGTTGGCAGGAAATGAGCGTAGTTATATGAAGAGGGCTAATCCCATACACAGCTGAAGTCACAGCGGTATTTGGACGGAGAACACACTCTGGAGGCGGGCGCTCATGAATTTGCTTCTCGCCGGCTCAGACTTTCAATCGAAGAGACAAGAAAGGAACAAATAAGCGATTGGGGCAGCAGATTAAATATTTGGCCGGAATGTTGTTAATTATCTTCATTGATTCTGCCCTTCCTCCCTAAAAGTAGCCTGATACTGAAGAGCGCTGACTTTTCTTCCCTCTGCTGTGCAGTCCCATCTCGTACTTCCAACCGTGCACAAGTTGACATAACGGACTACGAAACTTCGGCGCAGACATTTTTTACAGCAGACCTACCGCCTACCAACTGTGGCATTCAACCATCTGGACGCCCTCTTCAAAGAGGCCAAGCCTTGAAATCCACCATGATCCTGAAATGATTTTCGCCGAGCTTTCCCCCGACAGAACTCCATTTTCCAACATTCGGACCCATTAAGCTCTTTTCTTATTGGCAAACATATGTGGATTGAAAGAGTTCTTATTTCTATCAAACGCACTGTTTGGATGAAAATATGCGCTTTCAAACTTTAAAGTCACAATTGGCGGACGGTTCCCGAACAACCCAATGGTGACAGCTCTTACTAACACGTGCGAAAAGCATCGCGCAGGCGGAGGGCAAGCCGACTAGCTGTCACCTGCAAAGTGAGAAATCTACCACTGAACCTCTGTCACCACAAGGTTAGCTCTCCCCATATAGTATCATGGAGACCATACAAATACGGCTATTCACTGCTAAACCTGACTGCCCTGAACTTGCTAGAAAACTTCGCGTAGCAGCTCACTCCCCATGCTTGTAACCAACATTCTTTGACTCTATGTACTTGATATACCTAAGCTTTCCACCAGAAGCTCCATGAGAAGTTGAAAGCGCTCTTCTTTAAGCTACCAGCGCCCTAAACATGCGATGAATTGCGGAAACGGCACTACTTCTTTGTTGCGGACCCAGAAATACGTGGCGGAGAGAATTGGTCCAGTCAACTCATTGCAAAACATTATCTGGAGAGTGACATTTAGAACCAGGATGCACTTGATGTGACATTCGAATCTGAAGTTTACGAATGGGTGCTCCCTTCTAGACACAAGAGCTTCACGTAGGACAAGATGGGTGTCACGAAATGACGGTAGTGCATGCGTCGCCGCACACACAGTAATATGCCGTACGGAAGAAAAAGTAGTTAAGTCATTATAACACTGTTGGCGTTGATCTAGTTTCAGCACGTCGTCGCAAACCTCGTGTCCTGACCCATCTTCTGGAGAACCCAAATGCTCCAGCACTCCACTCGCACATTCAAAAATTGTGAAAGAAACTACTTACCGACAATGCCTCTCATCAGAGCCATCCTCGCAGTCCACTTGCCCGTTGCATAACTAAAATCGACTATTTAATACAACTGAAAAGATGGGCGTCTTGAGCCTATAGACAGCTCCTCCTCCTGGAGGCTATCTAGCACGGAACGCTCTGGGAACGAAAACCGTAACCGTCAATCATACAATATAATACATACCAGCATGCGATCAATGGTGCTCGCACTGTCATCGCATGGCCATCGATCAGGACCCACGTTTCGGCATAATGATGGAGATTCGTCGCTGCCATCACTAAATGGGACCGGTAAAGGTATGGTGATAGATATGCTTAGTTTTTGATTTTCAAAAACCAACGGCTCTTTGAAGCGCGGCTAAAAGGCGCTTCGAAGAGAAGGTTTTTGAATGACAGGCAAACTGTTAACATGTGAAAAAGAAATATTCATTTTTCTACGCTTTTCTCTTAATTGTTCTATTGGAGCAATACTGCTCTGTAGCGATTGTTTCCAAAGCCTCAGCAAAAATTTGAATAAATCCCAACTTCTCATAGATGCTGTCAAGCCCATCCCCTTCCGAGCACATGGAATAGATCCCACGCTGACCTTCCAATGATTTTCACAACGACTTGAACTTGTTAGTGATCTTTGAAAAAACTGTTTTACAACCACTCACGCACAATCCGGGACACGATCGCACTTCTTGGCTGAATGAATGCATGACTGCCCATCATCGCATGCAAATTCCCACGAAGCGCACGGTACATTGGGAACACATGTCGATGGACTGAAAACACCACGAAACGATATTTTTGGAAAAAAAATCGTCGTGTGGGACAAAACGTGGGAAGGAAAAAGACACCATGGAATTCCTACGTATTAAAATCTCTATTAGACGAATGCCCTTCAGAAGATCCTCTATGAAAAGATGATCCTTCATGAAAGTTCGAAAATTTTGTTAGGCAACTGTTCAGCAGAGAAGACAGAAAACTATAAGCATCGCCGATTTGGAAAAGCAATTGCTTCTGATTGTCTTACTTGCGGTCTTGTAGAAGGTAAGCCACAAATGAACCCAGGAGAACTCAGAATGAGGGAGGTCACCGATCCGTAGCGCATTTGGTGCTGTATTCTTACCACCAAACAGCGCACATTTCAGCACAAGTATTAGAATTTGCTATTTCAGTAAGCTGAGAACTCACTTCTCAGTACTGATAGCATATCCTAAAGGACATATGCACTCGTACTTCTGCTTGGAATCGCGAAGGAAGCGACAGAGATGTGAACAGCTTGCCTCTCGGCAGACCCTTGAAGGGATCCCAACTGAAACGAGCAAGTGTTAGTTTAAGTTTGTTTATTTATTTCATTTATTTGTTCACAACGTTGCGTTGTGACAACGTTGAAAAATAAACACAAACATCAGCAATAGCGACAAACAAAGACAGTCACCTAGAAGAAGGAAGTTGATGTCAACAATGCCTTTAGTATGAGTTTATCTAATCAGCATTTGAAGTACCCCCCAGAGCCTGAGAAGTAATTAATCCGCTGATATGTAAATATACAAGACCTGCCCTAAAGGAGAAAAAGGTGTGCCTGGTGGTTTTGATGAGTAATCTGGTTCATTTTCAGTAACGAAAATTTGAAAATGAAAAATTCCAACACATATAAAACTTAATAATGTTACATTAATAATCAAATCAATAAAGAATTATAACAAAAATGTAAAAAATAGTCACAAAAATAATATTATAAATTCGAAATAGTACTATGAACTAATGCAATTTATACAATAGTAAACAAATAATAACAAATTCGAATGTACTCTATGTACAAAATCATTTGAGACCTACTGAATCTCTGCAGCACGGAGGTTGACCTCGGTAAGGTCCACTGTAGAATTTGACGGCAGTTCGATGATAGTTGAATTACTTAAAAAAACAGTAGCATAATTTTCTTAATGAGCGCACTCTGCACTCAAAACCTTTTGGTCCGAACCCGAAAACTTACTTCGATGATATTTGAGCAACCAGCATAGCCGTTTCATCCAGAGGAGCTACCGAGTAGTCGTTGGCTACCGATGAGACAAAGTGATGACGAACATTCGATGAGACCACACCGACATCACGGGACCATATCCCACTTGGACACTGAAAATGCTCTTCAGGCGAAGCCCTTACTGTTTGATCACAAACTAGAGTACAGTTCGGCTTGTAACGCGTGCGGTCGCGAAGCTTCCGGGTAATGGAACTGCGCCTACAGACACGAAAACAGACCAATTCCAGAACAGAAAAATGGTCACAACTTTGAAATTGCCAGTAATGCCAGAAACAACCTTAGCTTCACATCAGCATGAGATGAAATCCGTTCACTTACAAATTAACGGCGCGGTACTCACCGTATAGAACAGCCGCAGGTAAGCAGGATCAACATAGATTCGAGTGCCTGGCCACAAATCCTAAATTGATTCATTAACAAGTACGTAGATGGGTTCCCGGTGAGAGAGAGCAACGAATCAAAAGACCTTTGACAACCACGCTTCACATTTACGACCGTCAAGTTGACATTGAATTATAGCCGGCGATGGTAGAAATGGCGAAACATCCACGTAGAAAAGATAGCTGAACATTTAAAAACGCTGCAAATTATTGCTCAAGTACAGCTCTGAACCACGCAGTTGTTACAATTCTTACTTGGATTGAGGAAGTACGGTAATATCTCGAGGCACAGGAGCATGGCCAGTTGCTAATGAGACCTCGGTTCCCGAAACCACCTTGCCTATCAGTTCCAATGGCACCACGTGCGTATCCTGTAAAGCGCAGAAATAGCATTTGGTTATGCATGAAAACACATTACCCACCCTGACTCTGAAAACATAGACGTAACCGATGCCAGCTCTTGAATGGCAAGATGCGTAGAGTGCCCGCCCATTTTCGTCAATTGCCAGCGAATGGAATATTGAGCAGTTGTGACGATCAGGAAATACAGATGTCTAAAAGTGTACAATTTTCACATAGCATACGCTAATCATGGGTAGGTTACAACATAAGTGGTGCGAAAGAAGCCAAGCGTCAGAGATATCACTCTACCACCACTTATGACCTTTATAGGTACTTTCAGCACATCGCCACAGCAAGCTTGTCGTGGCTGAGCTCAAGGATAAAGCAGAAATTTTTGAAGTCGTGCAGACGAAAAGATGTACCAAGTGAAAGTGTCAAATACATGCCCGACTTCAAATGGCATTAATCAAAGTGGATGTCGCGTTGAACTACGAGTGGCCATTGACATGAAAAGACCTCTCACTCAAGTTAAGAGGGCGGCTTCTGACTTCAACAGTGTCTGTGCAGTAACCAATACTTCCGCTTTTTTGATCTCTTTTGGGTTTTTTGCCCCGAGAAAAAACGGAGGTGACCATCAGCAAAATGAGAAGCATCTACGGTTACCGCTTGAGGTTGATGCTACGCAACCGCGTGCACTCCACTCAGTCCGTTGGACCAAGGAGACGGGGGAGGGGTCGTAATGAGACTTTTGAAGGGGTCGCGAAGGTTCGTAATGATTCAAATAGGTAGGTTGTTGATTCAGTAGTCACATACACCCACGCCCCATTCCCTGCTTGATGGAATCATGGGGGTTGAGTTGGAGCTTCTCAAGTAGTAATAGGTTAACAGAGTTAAAAGCGTGAAAGTCGACTTTGATTCTAATCCTCCTCATTCCATGAGATTGTAAACAGAAAAGATGTGGTAAGGTGAACCTCGAATGAGTACCAAACACCAAAAGATTGAAACAACGCCAAGCCATTCCGAGCTCTGACGGAACAGCTACGCTTCCTATAGCCATTTGAAAGGTAGATAAAGATGCTTCCCAAAATCTTGGATCGCCCGCGTTCTCCATAGTTTGTCAAAGATAAACTTTCAAACAGAACATACCTTGGCAGGAAAAGTCAGCCGTGCGTACTTGATTCTCGATGGGTCCCTGGCATCAATCCAAAAAATAAGCCGACTTGCTGTATCCATTGCTATGGAATACGGAACCCCGACCGATGGCAACATGAAAGACACCATGGGGTCCTGAAAAGTGTGGTCATACTCGTAGCTCCACCAACGCCTATAGCAATGAAAAAACTATAGAAACTGCATAACTGCTGTCGAACACAGTGGGCCGTCCTTAATATGAAGATTACGTGACTACTTGAACTCTCCCCTGTGTTCTCTGCCGCGAAAGGCCAGAGCACAGACGATTAGAGAACGGCGCCTGGCTCGGCTCCAAAACCCAAGAAGGAAGGTGAGAGCCCTAGGACTAAGCCTTGGAGGGAGAGGGACTCCGGAGTGGGTGAGCCAATTACATTGTGGCAAAGTTTGAATGTGTCAGATCACAGTAATCATAAGCCGCTGTTTAAGCGAGAGAGCGCAGGCGAGAGCATAGTCGAGCGGTTTAAAGGAATGAGTTCAAGTTGTCCGTAGACCTAATATGAACAAACAAGCAGCCCGATGCGACGCGATCGGATCAGAAACATGCACTCAGTACTGAGCTAATGTCAATGAAAAGAGGACTGTAGAAATACCTCGTGATATGACAACGACTGATCAGGTAATCGTCGCAGATTCATGACAACAAAGCCTTCATCACTTCCGGCCACAATTATGTTATCGGGCGCTAAAAAGTAGTGGACAATCATGGAAATGATTTCAAACCTCAATAATGAAGCTAATTCAATTTCAAATTTTTACCTTTACAAAGAAGCGAATATTGATCGAACGTGAAGTGGTCTGAGCAAAGACAAAGTCGTTCGATTCGCGACGTGGCCAGACATAACTGCGGACAATCGGAGAGCTCGTAGGTGCAGGGATTCGAATCTAAGCAAAAGGCCTAATAGTGACAAGTTCAAAACACATAAAAGGCAGATCACATATAAATAAAAACTCACCACTTGTAGCACGACCATGATGTATCAGCAGCGCGGTCACATTTGCTACATTCTCATGCAGTGTTACCAGCTCTCTGCCATTATAGAACCCGATAGCGTTCTGCCTCGTATCGGAATAATACAGTCGGTGATTGAAGTGAAACAGATGATGTGGGCTCTGATCCGTTCCTACGTAGAGCAGCTCTCGGTACAAACCTGTATCAAAAATTAGAGTACATTTTTCAACAAAGTAGTTCATACATATATGTGACGGCGTATTGGGAATATTGAATTGTTAAGGTAACTTTTGGGCGTAATTGAAGAAATGGTAAATGGCGCTGCCTACCGCGCGCAGAGCCCGATGATCGAATCCCGGATTGCACAATGTCCAAACCAACCAAGCCCTCCACTCCTCTCGTTGTGAATTGATATCAGATTTGTCATGGACTGTGGGATTGGGTCTGACTTATACACTGCCTGGTCCCCGCACGGACATCATATAAAAGGTCAAATAGTTCCAAGCCACTGTGGATCTGAACGGAAGTCGAATGCGTGGAGCACCTCAAAAAGGGATTTATCAACACCAAATTCTTTATTCTTTTCTATCCATTTGAGTTTGCTTTTAGGCTCTAGAGCCCTTTCAAAGACCTCCTCAAAAAGAAAGGTTTAAAAGATTTTGAATCGTTTGGGGAACAGTTTGAACACTCTCCAATTAATTTTGGATCACTTAAAAAAAACTTCATGTTTGTCACTCTATGATTCAGACGTACGCTGAATAGGATACAGCAAATGAAGCTCACCATTTAATTTAGAAACAGATATACGAGTGGCAAAGTGATCGAGTTCTGTCCAATACAGTAAGTCCTTTCGATAGTCTATCGCCAGTGAACGAACCATGGCAAGATCTCCAACGATATCTGTCCCGCCAGCGCTATCACCATTGAGAGGCATACGCTGAAAAGGTGCTGAGGGTGTTGAGGAAAACATAGGACTAAATCAACAAATAGATTTCAAATCCTACCCTAATTGTTATGTTTGCTAGGTTGTTGACGAAAAAGACAGCTCCGGCCAGAGGGTGAACTATCAAAGAGGTTGGTTTGATGGAATGCGATGCTACCGTTCGGCGATACTTTCCGCTATGATCACAAACTTCAATGCGGCCTCGGACAGGATTCGACCTGAAAATGAGTCAAATTTTCGACGTATTCGTTAAACGTTGCAAGGAAAGCTTTGGCATAGACTTTCATTTCTACCCCATAATCACGCATGCTGTGCGAAGAGGTTAGTAGAGTGTTCCCTCGCTGTTAGGTTTAGGTGGACCCTTTTATGTCACCTTGCGGTGGTTCAGTGGATTTAATGTGATGAGAGAGAAGTAAGAAAGCGTGAGCACGAACGAGTTTATTGAGCCAAGACGTCGTAAGCTATATCGAGTAATGCCTATGTTCTCAACTTTGTACAAAAGGGTCCGCCCCCGCCAGACGTAAGGCCGAGAGGGATCATCGCCTGCGATGCGCAGGCGATGATACTTGCTTCGAAATGAATTAAAAATAGCATCAAATATTAAATGGTGGTAAAGAGTAGACGGGCAGGACGAGAGCAGACATTGAACAACTGATGTGAAATGGTCTCTAACAGTTAAGAATTGTTAAGGGACACGAAAATGCGTTCTAACGCTTCTTCTTACTTCAGGTTCAATTCTACCTCAAATTTTTGACACCATCTTAGAGGTGAGCTTAGCTTGCTTACAGATCTTGTTGGGCATTATCACGTAACGAAGTAAGGACTTCATATTTAAGCTTCTGTGCATGGATGTCGCTAAACCCACCTAGTCCACAATGATGGCACCACACTCAAAGCTAATTATGTTGATTGACTTAGATGTGCTACCAAAGTAATGAATGATCTGTCGAAAGAAAGCTCGCATGAGAAGAGGACTGTATGACTTCTTCCAATGGGTGTAGTTCATGACAGAATGCGACTTTTCCGCTTTTCGCGCGAAACATGTTTCGCTGCGGGAACCTTAGGTCCATCAGGATTAAAGTGGGCCGGACGTTCTACAGCGAAAAAATGTTCCGCGCTACCCTAACGTGAAAAAAACCGCTTTCTTCCTAGTGAACCACACCAGTTCCTATTCTGGTTTTGATTCAGGTCCTGAAGATAAATTCAACGCAGTTCCCGCAAGGCGTGCAAAAAGTGTGGAAAAAGAGCCTAGGACATTGCATCCATTTAGAATACCTTGGGATTTGCCATCGATGATTTAAGACTTGGAAGTAGCGGACTACATTAATGACGGTACAAATAGGTACAGAAGGGAATTATGCGAAAAAGTTCTCGCCAGTAGATATTCCGTGAGATCCAATCCACTGCAATCGAATGCATCCCTACTAGAGTGGGATCGTTGACAACGGTTTCTGGTACCGCACCCGTGAAGGAAGCTCGCTTGATGTATCCGTTTGTCGTAGACGAATATCCATAAACGAGGTAATTTCCTCTCTGAAAGAAGTTTCTCGAGGTTATTTGACCCCATCGAGGAACCACCAAGAAATTTGAAATCCTGACCTGATCAATATCAGCAGTCGTTGGCGGCTCAGTGATGTTCAATATATCCAGTGAGTCAAAATTTAGTGGCCTGAAAAGAATGAGGCACTTTCCGCAAAAAAGCTGGGAAATTAATGAGCTGCTCACTTTTCCAACGACGCTCTGGAGATATCGGCAACGTCTTCTTGAAGCATGACAAAGTATGACGAAGGTTTCCGACACGTCCGCTCATCACTCATCAGTTCGAATCCCGTCGAACACAAACACTTCGGCATTCCCTGGCTACTGAAAACAAGAAGATCATCTTAGGGAAACCCAAGCACCTATAGAGTGTGTTCACTTCGTTATAACAGTTCATGTCTCATGCACACTAATGTGGCAATACGTCGCATATTGATCAGCAGACTATGTCGCGCTGTATACGTGCGCGCCTCAGAAATCCACTCCCACACAGTTCTGTAGAAGGAGATTGTTATCGTTGTACACGGAGGCAACAGCGTCAGGAATGTGAATAAAGAGCCGACAGAAGTCCTCCGAACTTTGAAATTGTTCGTTGTTCGACAAATGATTTTATGATGTACAGAGATCTGTGAAGTACTGGGATCTGAGACCTGCAAAAGCCACTCAGGAACTTTGTAACCCCACGGGCTGATCGTACCAAGGGCCAGCCAACGGCTCCCTCATTTTCCCCCTGATTTTAAAAGTGGACAAGTTAACTACGCTGTTGACGCTTCGGCGGCCGTAGCAACAACCTTTTTGGTAGTTAGTCTGTGTTTCTTTAGTAGTTATTTTATATGTTATCGTTACAATAACATGATCTCGTACTGCGCAGAAGAATCATCCGTACGAAAGCGAAGGTTAAAGCAAATTTCAAGGTGGGACGAATTGATATGGAAGGCTTTCCTGAGAAGAAAACCACGCAACATGGCCGGGTTACGGTACGCCTGCATCCCGTTAGATTTTCGCACATTACAACAACTGTGTTGATAGGGCGCATATCGTATCTATATCTATCTGCCATATCATATCTTTCTGCCACATATCGTCAACTTGAACCCTTCTTTACCCTCTTAATCGTTCTTCAATGAAAATCAATTTTGTCGTAAGTTTGGTCCTTGAAGGCAAACTCCGAGATCAAACTGATGTGCTATTACGCGCGTAACTGACAGGGATGTAAAGGGTAACGTCAGTAATGAAAACCGGAAGATTGTGCAAGGCCAATGCTGCATCTCCAGAACCTTAGCGTCTCAACTAATCAACGTTCCCGTTGAAAAAATACACAGTATGCCCGGATACACGGAGTACGGCGTTCCGCAAGTGTTCGAAAGCAGATTTTACTGTAAAAAAGCACTCTATTAGAAATCAAAGTTGAGGTGGTGACGAATGCAGGAATGAACAAACATCAGGAAAAACGGCCTAGAACCCGAGAATCAGGCCCCCTTTTTGCCCGTTGATTTCCGCATTGGGGCGAATCTTATCGGCGCTGAAGTGATCATCGTGGACGCACTGCTCTGCATCTCTGCCAAATAGCTAGCGTCCACTGCTAGAGTCCGATGACGGGGTAGCCAGTCGAAGTGCAGGCAGCGCCGTGGATAATCCCCTGCCAGGGCGTTACGGGCGCACCCTTTGCCGGCAAAAGCGCCCCGTCTCGGACCCTCGAAAGGAGCGGTACTTGCATTCAATTATATCGGATCCTCTTTCAACTGAACCCCAACACGATTCGGTTCTGAAGAGACTTGTATTTTTCAAACAGTTAGTGTTGAGCTTTGCGCACATTATCGAAAACCACTGGATACCAATTTAAAGCAATCAGTGTCGGGAATCTTGGCATCAGCAGGCGCTCGCTCTCTAAATCCAATTACCTTGGAGAGTACTGATGGCAATAGACAGAGACAGGTGCTTAAGAATGCGTTCTGCACAGACACTACGCTAACGTATACGGATTTTTCATTCCGTTCATTTACTTAGTAATTCCTATCGTTCTGTTTCGCTGCCAGTGCAGCGTTTATGGACATTTATACCGTCTTCATGATCCTATGTAAAAACCATAACTACGTACGAGACGTTGAGCGTGAAAATGGTATTCACCTGACAACGCAAAGATGCATACACTCCAACTGCGCACAACTGCTGACATTTGAAACGGTGGAGTGAAGAGAAACCGCGACCAATCCAATCGGGCCATAAATCGACGACTCAATGACGCTAGCCGTTAGGGCTACTTAATTCATAATTAATAATCAAAATCAAGAACCAATCTCAAAATAATGTCAGCTCTACCAGTCTCTTCGTTGGCTGAGATGCGCATGAGCGCTCGACCTGCCAAGGAGTTGCAAAACAGCTCCTGACCTGGAAATAATCTCATGAACTAATCAAAGGGAGGAAAATTCAGTGATATTCCGCGGGAAAGACGCACCTAGGGTTGAGATGGCATATGGCTGCGGTAGCTTCAAAGACGCTGGTCCAATAACAACTTGCGCAGTTCCATTGAGGAACGCAGTCTATGAAAATAGAAATAAAATTCAGAAAAATGTATATATAAGAAAGTCGGACTATAGAAACTATCCCATGAGTGTAAAAATGGTGTACTGACCCTAACAACCGAGTAATTCCCTTCTGTCCAGTACAGTCGGTAATGCTCCGCATCAACAGCAATGCCATTAGGCCATGCATACGGCGCAAGAGTGACCTAAACAAAGTCATTCTATGAGCTGAATTAAGAAACTCGAAAGCCGGCCTTTCTCGAAACATGACCACTGTGCGCATCCCGTTCTGCACATTAACAATGTAGAGGTGCTCAGTTTTGTACTACAAAATTATTTCAAGACAAGAACATTGAACAATGAGATGATAGGGGAACAATCATCAACTTTATACGCGTAAAAATCGGTGCTGTGGGTTGGGGGCAGAGTCAACCCTGCGTTGCGCAGTTTCAACGGCCACGTTGCGCAGTTTCGCCCGATTAGACACGTTCTCTCGCGCGAACATTCACACTCGCATGCTCGAGCCGTCTGTGTCTCCGCCCATACAGCGTGCGTTGAGGATCTCTCAACGTGCCGTTGCGAACTGCGCAACGCAGGGTTGACTCTGGTTGGGGGGGGGGGGGACCACGCGGCGGCGCGGCGCTCTGTTCGTCTGCGTCTCCAAAGGCTAGTCCTCTGATGGCGTGTGTTTTGAAACTGCCCTTGGACTAAGCCTTGGAGACGCAGACGAGCAGAGCGCCGCGCCGTCGCGTGGTCCCCCAACCCACATAGTACCAAAAAATCTACCATCTTCTTGCTTAATTGCGCTTACTACGTATTCTCTAAATAGCACAGGAGTAGATCCTTGACAAACATCAATATGTAAGAAATATGGAAATGGTGATGAGCTTGAAATCTGAGTGAAACTTACTATTCTTGTTCGATTCCTTCCGTCGAGATCACATCGGTCAATATGACTTTGCTCACCGTGTCTATCTATAAGAACAGTTTCTTTGTGTCTATACAATGATATTAAGGGTAAAGAACAATGATATCCCACCACTGAAGTAGATGTGTCGATTGTAGAGGTCTAGCGCCAGTGTATGGAGCTTGGAAACTCCTCGTGCGACGATGACTCTTGTATGAGTAGTGCCTAGCTTTGTCACCTGAATCAGTCCTCGTAGTAACGTTGAGATCACTAGCTCGACTGGTGATGCTTTTTTCATCTGTTATATTTTGCAGCCCCTTCCACAAGAAAAACAGTCACGAGGTTTCACCCGCTATAACCCCCAGTGAGTGGAGATGGACGCTTAGCAGCCACGCTTCTGAGCTGCGGCTCAAGTGAACCATGCAGCTAGATGCGCTCAATACACCGACGGTCACTCCAATTCAGAGAGACCGATTAAACGGTTTCAGACATTTTCCCTGATGTCGTAATAAATTGTAGTTATTTCAAGAAGTGTAGTAGCTCTGAATACATTAACCGTACAACAAACTCTATGCTCAACGCCGACGTGACCGACCATTTTTGTCCAATGCGATATGAAGCGCTGCTATAGGAGCGCATAGAAGGAAGAAAATATGAAAAGGAAATGAATTCTATTCGCTCACGTAAAGTCGATTGACACCTGCATCGATCCAGTAAACGTTTCTAGCGAGGTAATCGAGTCGAAACACTCTCACCGAGTTTGGAATTGAGAGCACATCCTAAGCAAATAAAATGCGGTACAAGAACCATGAGAAAGCGGCAAACAGCCTCAGCTAATAACCTCGGCTGAGGATCCGTTCCCAAAACACCTGCGAATCCGTCCCACACTAGCGTCAATCCAATAGATCTTCCTTTCGACGGGATCAAAGTCGATATCATAGAATTTATGAGAGAATCCGTCATTATTAAGGCCCTTGAAAAATAACTAATAATGTTGGCACACTGGAAATGCCATGGTTATAAGAAAAAAAGAGAAAAAAAAAGAAATAGAATAGAAAAAAACTACAACTGTCTCACCTCGAACAAAACTTGCTTTGGAGTAAAGTCAGCGGTATCGAGAGAAATTTGATAAATTCCGCTAACAGCGGAAATAAATAGAATCTGAAAAGAGGTGACCTTGACCGGGTCCAATAGGAAACTTCCATTTTTCTACATTAAAAAGTACAAATAAGTAAACTAGAATAATGACCTTATCAACCCCTCGTGGATCACAGGTTCTTCCATCATCCAGTAGCTTGATTCCAACTGGGCAAGAGCACTGAGACCACGGATGAAAGTTCAACAGCAAACAAAAATGCGAACATCCGCCATTATTCTGCGAACAAGGATTTGGATTCGTCCCTGAACGAATGTTCGAACGAAATGAATGCTTTTAGAATTGCTAACAAGGCATGGTCAGAACCACCGGGAGAAAAGAAATGAAAAGTGCAGCCTTGCATCCTTCTGAAGAGGGGGGTAGCGATCGAATTGGGTGCCGTTTTGTCCGAAAATCGGACAAGAAGTGCGAAGGGGAATTTTACTTAGAAAAAAGCAAAAAGCACCAAAGAAAAGAATGAGAAGACTGAACTTTTTCTAGCGAGGTCGACCGTGGTACGATGGAAAGACACAGCTCTGCGAAAAGAGGGAAAGCACGAGAGAGCACGTCACACTCGAAGGCGCAGATGGCACGTGTGCGCGATTGATAAGAATCGCAGCGGTCGTAGCGATTGAGCGAAGGCGTTAGCTCCCTTGCCCTTGTCCCGACTTACAAGTCAGGGTAGTGCCACACCCCCAGTGAACCCGCTACCACACTCAACCAGAGAACTCTGAGGATCGAGACCCGTGCCCTTGAAGTTTTAGACTTGCAACTGTTTTCAATGCCTACTGAACAATTCTCCGAACGGAGTTATAAAGAGGAAAGGCGTGGCGGTAATGGTTCTTATGTAATCACTCCCTCAGTGCTCGTATAAAGATGGCTGTACAAAGAGCTTGCGAGCTTGAGGGCTTTTACCGTGAGAATAGCATGCAAAGTAACGCGGGCAAATGACCTTTCATAACTAGTTTCAGGCAGTAGTTAAGCAATACGAAAAGCTCAGGAGTTCTGAGCTCAGGATCTCACCGAGAAGCGATTTTTGCACGATCTAGGGGTATGTGCATAAAGAACTAAAGTTAATTTTTCTGAGCGGCTCCGCATGTGAAAGAGGGGTTAAAAACCTAAGCGCTCACCTTTTCGATGCCAGCTTGTAGACACCTACTTATGTGGAGTTGGTCCTTGCGGTGATAAGGCATCCAATACTAGCTACAGGTGCCATTTTGAACATCATGCATGCGCCTATCAAAAGTGCAAAACTTTGTCACCACGGGGAATCGAAACATGAGTCAATTTTTTGTCCCTTTTTGATGCTCAATGAGCCGCTTAGAAAAATGAGGTACAGTTCTATGTTCCACGCACGCGTCTTCAGATAATGCAAAAAAAAACTTTGAAAAAGGAGGCATGAGCTGGAAAACCTTCCTGGTCAGGTGGGTGTCAGACTCAGCGACTGCGCTGTTGCAACCGCAAAACTACCACAGAGGGTTTCGATTTTGATCCGTATAATTCACATTGGGGCTGGAACTGCTGCAATTGCACACTCGCTGAGTCTGACATCCAACTTTGGGCGCTTACGACGAAGTACACATGGTACAGCTAGTTAAATCAAATCAAATCGTAAATATAATTTTTAACTTACTGTTTGGCTGAATAGAAGGATCCAAAACGACCAATGACTCTATACCACGAATGCCTTCAATAGTTTTGTAAGTATTCCCACAGTCAGATTTCTCGCATACAATCAGTTCACCATGATAGGAGGTCGACCAAACGAAGTATGACTGAAAACTCACTCTTCAGATTCACAGAAAGCACTATGTTACGAAGTTTAGTGAAAAAGATAACCTTATATACAGTGAAGAACTGTATGGGATCCGTGTCGAAGAGCTGAACACATGAATCACGATGGTACAGCTCACAGTACCATATCTGAGACGATTTCCTTTGCGTTCTAACAAAGTAGATTCGTCTTGATGAGAGATCTAATGTTAACGATGAGTAGGTCACATCTTTAGATGAACTCACTGCTTGTTCCTGAAAACCAACCAGGAGTTCAACAGAATTTGATCTTCTTAGCGGTGTGCACTTACACTGTAAGGGTGTTTGTCATGGTGTTGACCATTCATGAATGATTTCTCTATACAATTAGTAATTCCATTCAACCAATACATATTCCTGAAGGCAGAAAAAGTGAAATGAAATCATCAATGTAAGGATAGAAAGAAGAGCTAGTACACCAAATGGAATTTACCATACAAACACATGAAATCAAGGATTCCATTCAGAGGCGCAGTCCACGCTGATCGGTTTAGCGGAGTCGCTTACCATTGCGCTTTCCTCACTGGTGTGCTCCTGCGCTTTGTCATTGCAGAAGGAGAGGGCACCAATGAGAAAGGAGCAGTGACCCAACTGACTCCGCCCATACATTTATTCACATTATGCGCATCTAACAGCACATCTAGGATGATGTGGAAGGAGTAACCGCGAGAAATGAATACCACTGACCCACTAGAGGTACATAACACGCGAAAATATCACTTAATCTTTTGTCTTCCACATTTGCTGCTCGTCCCTTTTTACAACTTCATTCCTACCATGACTGAATTAGTTCACTGGATCAATCGATCATCAGCAAGTACCAAACCGGTCAACTCGCAAATAAAGAGATCTGTGGACCTTCAGTATTAATATGTAATATGCAACTCAAAAAGAAAATAAAAATAAAATAAAATGTAATAAAAATCGAATATTCCAAAAGTGGAACTCTCACCCTTCTAATGGATCCAGACATAGTGAGTGCAAATAATCAAGATTCTCATGTATTATAATAGTGCAATTTGTGACATCTGTTAAACTACAAGCATAAACCTTGGCTGAACTGTCGTGACCAACTCCGGAAAGCGAAATGAAAATCTGAAAGGAAACTTATCAAAAATAGTTTGTGGAGATGTTTGAACGGGTCTCGTCCTTGAGAAAGGGCAGAATTGAAAGAAAAAAGACTGCGAAGGTTACAACAGAACATACGGAACCTTTTTAGTGACCCAGTCGAAGGCGATCGATGAAGGAGCCTCCTCAAGACCATATCCGATTCTACCGAGGTCGTTGGTAGTACTGTTGTCGGTAGTTAACGAGTAAAGATGGTTACGAAGGGTGAAATAGCAAGTACCCTAGAAATATGACTCTGACCTCATTTCATGACACATTGAAGGGGCACAGTGGATGATTCAGAACTCACAGAAGCGTCTACAGCAAGGAGTACTGACAACTCCTCTGGTATAGAGGGCACCAATAGAGTTGTTTCAGCTTCAAAGCTGTCCTCAGCTAGCGATATCAGAGCGATTCCTCGTTGCGTTCGAGCTACGAAGTCGACGCAATGAGAAGCGAAAATGGCTGAAATTGAACATTAAAGAGACGATCCATTCGGGATTTCCCAGCTCCGTCCCATACAATCGAAATTACGACCATCTTACCATTTAGCACCAGAAGAATGAGGAAATTGCTCATTAGGTTCGGTAATAAACTAGCGCATTGGCGTCACACCCCATTTGCCTGAAACAAAAAGTGTATGAGATTCGCGGAAAAGTAAGAAAATTATTGATCGTAACTTCACGGCAAAATACGTAGTAAATGACACGAAACTGGTTTGCTGACAGCGAGCACATTAAAGGGTGAAAAGGTGACGACAAACTAGCCAAGCAGATCGTAACGAATTGAGCGGAAAACGGCGGCAAATAGAGAGGAGATGGACGACGGCGAGACAATGCGTTTAGGACCGAAAGGGCAGAAGAGGGTCGAGCTGACGGTTATTAGCGCGAGCAGAGGGTCCGAGGGTCATCTGGCTTCTCGTTTCTTTTCGGCCTCCGCTTCGTGAGGCTAATCAATTCATCAAAAGAGGGCACAGACCACACACAGTGAAACCTCCAACCCCACCAATCGCTGGACACAATATGACCTTTGTAGATGCCGATGAGGCACGAATCGCTTAATTTACAACAGCGATTTCAGAGATAAAAAAGCGTTCAGCGTTGAAGGAGCGATAAATAGGCTCTCTTAAGCTGAAAATAAGAATCTTTCATCTAGTATGTCTTGTAGTTCGTTTCGATATTAGTCATGGTGCTATACAAGTAGGGTGGGCACGCCGCATTTTTTGAACAGAAATGTATGTAAGTGGGACTGCTGCCCGCTACTATACTGTCACGAGAATCGGGGAATTCGTGAGCCAGGGGGAGTGTAGCCAATCTAGGGGGGGGGGTGAGGGCAGTCACTTGACATGCGTGAAAAGCTGGGCGTGCCCACCCCACTTGTATAGCACCTTAGTCATAAGAATGTAACACGAAATCTGTAGAAAATCCATTTGACTCGTAAAAATTTATGTAGTGAAAATAAGCAACTGATAAGCATAATGGGACAAGGTAGACAATAGATAATCACATTCATAACCACACAATTGAACAAATTGAACACTGTAGATCAATGCTCACAGCATAGCTCGTTATGACCTAAAATTGCAAAGAAGGGAGTGGAGGGAGAAAAGCTCCTAAATTCGAAATTCTCAGAAAATTATGGGGTTTATTCCAGTTAGGGGGCGGTTTCTCGGTGAACTCGAACATTCCAGCTTTTCACGCATGTCAAGTGACTGCCCTCACCCACCCCTAGACTGGCTACTCCCCTGGCTCGGAGTTACCCTAGCTTTCTGGAAAAACTGCATCATGATGCCCCTCCCCCAAACTGAAATAGACTCAATCACGGTTTTCATTTTCTGAAAAATCAGTACTTTTGACTAATCTTGATCAATTCTTTGTTAGGTGCGCCATGCATTTGGCTTCCAATCAGAATCATAGTAGCATTTGATTGCGATATGTGATGACTTACCTGGGCCAGTCAATGCGAATTTGATTTTTTAGCTGTCCTCACCAGTTTGAATGTAGGCAGGACTGGATTCACTTGCTTCACGACTTGTGTGTGCCTGTGCGGCACCACTTGCCGTTATGTTAACAAACTACCTTGGACCAAGAGTGACGTGTTACCTCATTGAGCTGAGGAGGTTTTTCGAACGTCAGGTATCTGGGTTGCATGAATATGTGCGAATTCGACTCAATAATTATATAGCCAAAGCGCTGTGGCTGTACCGTGAAAAAGCCCTCGTGCGAGGTTAGCCCGAAAGCTTCCACTTTGAGGGAACAAAGGTCAGCTCCAGTACGGAATACATGATAGTAATCAAATAGAGCGAATCGAATAAAGAATGCGGCGGAAATTGGATTTGTGGAAACGATCAGTGCATGAAAATGAAGTCAGCGAAGTGGTGTGAATCACGGGGCGTTTGCATTTCAAAAGGGATGTCGTAGATAAATTGCATCTACGCGCAGCTTTTTTTCTCACCTATGCACTTTTTGTGATCGTAATTATTTTTCGAGACGACTCCTTCGTAGCTAGCGATAAGGAAGGACGCACATTCAACGCCCATCGGAACCCTCACACAGTCAAAGTACTGAAATCGATCCGTGGGCATGACGATATAAATTCAGTTCAATTTTGCCAGAGAGACGATAAGTTCAGGCTGGAGACTGTCCAGACTAGAGGAAGTGGACGAGGAATTTGGAAAGGACTATTCCTGGAGCAGTAAATAATCAGGGACCCCCGTCATTCAGGAATACTGGCGGGGCAGGGCACGCGTCGAGAAATTCGGGCCCACGCGACCCCCACCCCTTAAAGGAATCTTGCGCGGAAAATTCTTGCACTCTTTCCTAACATGAATATGTCAGTTGTGATCACTGGAAATAGCACACAAAGTTTCACGCATGAAGATTCGGTTTCTGAAGAGAAACAAACGTACAAAAACTACACGTTATGGACCATCGAAGGACCAGGAGGCAGAGCCAGGCGAGGCATGGAAAGAAGACGGCGTTTGGCCGGCTACGTACCAGGCGACGCAATGAGAGAATCGGGTTAAAGCGCGCGATTTCGGAGAGTGGAGACAAATCGATCGATGGAATAGGATGGAGTAGAAGTGTAAGATGTGAATGCAACGAAGCAGAAGGCCAGAAAGAGCTTCTAGTGAATGCACTCCAAGAACCAAGTTTGAGCATCCCCGTCGCCAGCATTCGTGAAAGACGTCCGTGGGCAATTCGAACGCGTAGCAGCCTTTTCGAGTTTTCGAATTTCTAATCAAAACGAAAGCAATACTTCAGTTCTTTTCACTATTATCGTGGATAATGAGTCTCAAGCCAGTGATTTATGGCTGAAATAGAATCATGATTTTTCCGCGCAAGATTCCTTTAACCCCTTTCACCCAACCGCCTATTACACCCTACACCTCAGATCATCCATGTCGACTTTGTCAAAAGCGCTGCAGCTCGCTGGTTCTGATACTACATGACACGCTTTAAAGGTACGAGTCAGGACTGAATTTATGCGTTATTTGTGTTCAAAAATTAGGCAAGGTAGTATAATGTATAATAATGAGGAACATTAGTGAGGAGAAAAAGCAAAAAGCACCATAGAAAACACTAAATTTCCCTTAGGAGGCCGGCCGTAGTACGACGGAGAGACACAGCGCTGCGAGGAGAGGGAGAACGCGAGATAGTACGTCGTAAGAGGACGCAGAGACCACGTATGCCGTGGTTGATAACGCTGGCAGCACGGCAGCACACAAGGCAAGGCCTTAGCGCCGTTGCCTCGCACTTTTGAGTCGCGACAGTGTCGTGCCTCCTGCCCTTGGGGACCCCTCTTTCTCACTTCTAGAAAGGACTGGCTTTTGGGCTCTAATCCTCAACTCGTGGCCTTAATCCAACCCCCTATTGACCTCTGAAATTGGCGAATCGGCGTCGAGAATTATGTTGGAGTGGGGGGGGGGGTAAACATGCGAACGTTGAAACAGCAATATTTACGTTCTGCGCCACTATTGTATTTTCATTTTCCCACGTACCTTCAACTATCCCCACATAAGAATTTTACGGTTTACAAAGTCTCAGGTACGCCCTCCTCTCATCAATGCAAAATGACCACCCGTCGAAGGGTCCTCGACCGTGTTGCACATAGACCCTAGCTGACCACATGGCCTAACCTAGGATCTCTTCAGGCCAATTCTAGTTGGCATATGTGTGTAAATAGATGCACTTATTTCGCACACTCAACCATATAGGACAATGGAACTGACATGCAAAATATTTTTCTGCGCCTCAGCGTCAGAGTTAGTTAAATTTTGGTTATGTCCGAAATCCTTCATGTAACACTTGCCCTGCAGAGCATTCAATTAAGAAAAAAGGATTGACTCTTGCGCCATGGACTTGAATTTTTGGCCAGGAAATGAAAGGAACGTTGGTAAATGCCCTAGGAGGAACTTTCAATGGACCCCAATAGCGCCTTAGTTACGCGTTTTTACCTGTTCAGTGCATAACGCGTCTTTAATGAATAAATTTTTCTCCGATCACCGAGCACCATGAAATCTTGGAAAATATTTTATAATATTTATTGGGATTTTCGTTTCCGGAACATTAAAAAAATATTGGAGGCGGTCCTTCAAGTTTTCAGATACATAGAAGCGGATATTATCGTAGAATACACTGTATATCATTATAAAGCCACTATTTGCTTCATTTCGGAACCAACCGTTTTTCTTCAGTAGCGAGGCAAATTCGCTACACGTTTCCGGTTTCACTAACCTCACTGCTCGAGGCTCGAGGCGATATCGATTTGGCGAAACGCCAAGTGTTGTTTCGCAGCCGCCTTTGCCTCCTTCGGGCTATCAACGACTTTCATCGTATTCTCTGAGTGAAAAATCATACTCCTTCTACTGGTCCCACAGTTCAGATGATCAGCGTTACAGTTGCTGCACATGGTCGAAGTCGACGTTGTGTTGGAGCACATTTAAGAGTTGGTCGTTTTCTCGTTGTTGTAGAAAGAATTCCAGTAACATGGTAGCTTTTGTAGGCTTACGGTAGCGGCAGATTGTCTATAGGGGATTTGAATCGAAATACCATACAGAAGAAGGCCACACAGATCCGAGCACAGTAAGTGGAAATGAAATCATAGCCATTTCCGTTTTTTTTTCTGTTTGCCTTTCAAGCAATAACTGCTGCTTTAGAACCTACTGGAGAAAATTGTGGGAAAGATTCTGTGGCTTGCTCGTCGCTATTCTGCAGTTTTGCTTTCCAGCTCTATTCCGATTTCTCTACACACCTTGCAGTCCGAAGTTCAAACAAAACAAATTCCAAACGGATCTCAAATCTACCTGCGTACCATATTCGCCGCTTCATGTGAGATCTGTTTACTCATCTTGAGCCATACAATCAGTTTGTTTATCATCAAGATTTGCTAATAATACCGTCCATGCATCTAGAAAGATTCGTTTCACTATAACTTACTGATGTTAGTCATTGTGTGAGGTAAGATTGCTAGCTCTCAAGACTCCCATCTGGAGCGCTTCTACTTGCTGCCAGGTAACCTTCTGGGAGCTGCATCTGAGATAGGGCACTGTGAAAAAGATTAGCTTGAACGAGGAGCTCCTGCTGGCGTACGGTAGCTACAAAGTAGCCGGGCAAGAGCGGCTGCAGATCGCTGATTTTGTGTCATAGCTGTTCTATATGGAAGCTCATCTGAAAAATCGCCTCCATTGTTATGCTCATTTTCAAAAAAAAAAACCCTCCGTGCCGGCGTTGTACAGGGTGTTCCATAAATCCTGCAACACTTTCATTTCTTGTAAGTTCTATCAAAGTGGACGTAGCTTTAAGCGATCACACACTATTCTTACAAGGTTTAGGGTTGCCAAGCTTTTTCAAAACGGTCTTTTGCATGATATAGGGGCACATGCGGGAACCACAGAACCATGGTTAATTTTTCCTGAACGGCCCTCTGAATACCAGAAAAGGGGGTCCCTAGTCACACCTTTTTCACCAGTTTTTCAATCAAAGTCTATTTGTAAGGGTTACTGACGGTCCTAATCATGAATATGGTACTAATTATTCATGCTAACTCCATTTTGCGCGAATTTTGAAACGTCAACTCGAAATGCAAAAATTTGTCACCACGAGGAATCGAACTAGGGACCCCCTTTTCTGGTATTCAGAGGGCCGTTCAGGAAAAATGAACCATGGTTCTGTGGTCCCATATGTGCCCCTATATCATGCAAGAAACCATTTTGAAAAAGCTTGGCACACCCTGAACGACCTCCCTTGTTAGTCCGTCCTTAAGATGTTGAAAGGAATGTTATTCGATAAGTCTCCCTGTCGCTGTGAGTATGGCTTCCAGTTGCTTCGAACACAACTCTAGTGTTTCCCGCATGGCATCCTGCAGTGCCTTCTTCGAAACTTTCTAGAGAAAAGGTCTCAGCTCCTCTATCTGGACGCATTGTTTAGTGCAGGCTCTGTCCCCTAATATAGCCCAAATAGGATGGTCCAGCAGGTTGAAATCGAGAGATATGAGAGCCATTCTTTGAGGATGTGAAATGGGGAACAGTATCATGAGACCAGTCTTAAACAATTTTTGCCCCTTATGTGAAGCTGGGCGGAAGTGGTGTAGTGGCAAGTGGCACGCTTACCACGCGAGCGGTCCGGGGATCAAATCCTGGGTCGTGAGTCGCCCGGGCCAACCAAGCCTTCCATCCCTCCGGGGTCGGTTAATTGGTACCAGACTTGTCTGGGAGGATAAAAACACTGACTTGTACATCGGCTGGCCCCCGCAAGTCATTGTATAGGCCACATCGCATTCAAACGCCACTACGAATGTACAAATGGAAGTAGAATGCGTGCCGCATCCCAAAAAGGGATTGATCAACGGCAAATGCTTTATCCTTTATCCTTATTAGAAGCTGGTTACTTTTGAAGGGAACGTTATCCTCTTTGAAGAAGCCAGATACCTTAGCAACAAATGGTGCACTGGAGCATTCGTTAGCTAGGTCTGTATCGAGTTTTATTCGCTTTTCAACAGACAGTTGTGGTGAGCCACCGGTGATTGAGACCCTTGCCCAAATCGTGATAAAGATTGGCTGCTGCTTGTGGCGAATATTCCTTTCACTCTCATTGGCTTCCACGGGACCTCATGCGGGCAACCTCACAGTTTGAAGATTGTAGCTCTGCTCCATAGGAGAAATTTTGTCGTCGATGAAAACGGTGCCCGCATGATCGCCATTTTCGGCCCTCGACACCAGCTCTTTGAACTTTTTGTCTCTGCTGTGCTCCTCCCGTTGGATTGAGCAGTGGTGCTTATGCAACTTATAATGGACTGTGAGCAGTTGTTATCTGACCACTCTCTACATGCTGTGTTTAGAAACTCCAGCGTTCTGGTCACCTTTCTCGAGCCAACCCGGGTATTGCAGTCGTTTCGCTTCTTCATGCTTTTCCTGAGATCCAAGATGTCAGAACTTGTGGGGCGGCCGCAACAAAGACTACCTTCATTGCTCTTGCCATGTGCTGCAAGAAATCGTGAGAAGTGCTTACAATTCCGCTGTTATATTCAATAAGGCTTACTGCATTGAACTTCTGTGGTCAAATTCTGCAAGCTAGACCAGTTTAGCGAAACCTATTAGAAAGTAAAGCTGTGAAAAATGTGGATAGAATGAATTACGGGCTCGAAGGCAGTGGTAGCGCCATTCGTAGGTGAGTAAGACCTCTTTGATAGAGTCAATCCCCACCTGATATTTTTTTACTTCAAAAAAGTATGTTGGGAAGGCCGATGTCAGACTTTGCGAATCGCGCGATTCGCTACTAGCGATTCGCGCGATTCGCTAGCGTCTGCGGTCGCGTCGCGGCCAGTGAATCACTCAATTGGCTGGTACCGCAACGCGACCGCGGACGCTAGCGAATCGCTAGTAGCGAATCGCGCGATTCGCAAAGTCTGACATCGGCCAAAAGTTGGTGGAAGTTAGATAGCAAGAGCACTTTCTTCGGAAAGTTCCTAATAAGGCGGGTCGCATTTTCTGAATCTCGGGATTCGGATTTCTGGAAAGAATCGGGAAGAAGTAGATCTTCGAGAAGGCGAAAAATCTCTGACAAACGTTGTCTCCATTTTTACATTTTATCATTCCTCAGCCCCCCCCCCTAAGGGAGATAACAGAAACAAACAAAAAAATCAAATAAAGAACTCACGTACGGAAACAACCGTGTACTCCTCTTCACTTTCAAACAGAGAAAATTTTGCCGTTTCAATTTCGCTATATACTTCACCCGTTCGACGCACAATTGTGGGACATGGCGGAGTTTCGAAGTGTGCTGATATGGGCTTGCTCAACGACACTGGATACCATCGATCGTTGGAGTAGGGGTGATGTTAGGGACCCCTTCAGAGAGGGGTGGATCCAATTTCGAAATTTTCACCAGCGTACGGTTGAGCTGCTGAGTGGGGAAAAGGGGGTGTGACACATAACAATGAAATGGGAAATTTTGCGATTTTCCTCAGGTTTTTGCTATTCGGTAATCATCTCCCCTTCCAAAATACTTCTTCTTCCAAACGTTTTCTTCCTCGATAGAACCCCCTACGTAACATTGCAAATACGACCTCGCTACTTTGCCTAATGGACGTAAACCCTTCTCTGTACGCACTCAAAAATAAGTACAAGGGTCTCGATCATCTTTGATAGTACGCAAATCAACAAATGAGGAAAGTGGAGATTTCAAAAACTCGACCTTAATAATCGCTCCAAAAAGGAACTTTGGCACACTGGGACCCTTCAGATTAGCTTTTTGCTTATCTTTTGAATTATTCTTGCTGAGCAGCTATAAAGCATTTGGCCTTTTGACAATTGTTCCTAGGTAGAAATCTAAAATCGTTCACAACTACTGTAGAAGTAATGGGTCAACAAGTAAGTTTATTCGCAGGATCGCAAAATGAAAGGAGAAAGTGATTTTACTGTTGAGCTCCTTGTGCTCAGGTTACCGATGTATATACTTTCGAAACAGAGGTGGTTTCGAATTTCTGTGATAAGAAAGTTTTTAGCTCATATTGTTTTCTGAAGGAAGGTGAACTGGGGTTATTTCCATGCTGAAAAACAAAGTTGGTTTCAAGCCATGAATCTTTTATCCTGACTCGGGCCGGCTGTTTCCAAGGATGCATTTATACTTTTGAAACGCATTGCATTTATGAAAGCTGAGTAGAGTCAGTAGGTGTAGTATAGAAACCCTATCCTTTAGGCTCGAATCGTAGCTGATCTTCGCCCCTAATGCAACCCTTAGTGATGCTTGTTTTTCAAATTATTCACCAGTCGGGGTTACCCATCTTGCTGCAGCTTGTTTCTCTCACAGTCTGATCCATGCAGTGGCAGATGTGGGTACGTTATGGCATCCTGTTCATGCAAATAGATTGCTCTTATTCTAGCAGTTTCCAAATGCTCTGCTAACGCGCATTTTCGGCTTCCTTGACTGCAAATCGCTACTGAGCTGCGAATCGACGTGCAAACGATGGAGAACTGTGATAGAAAGAAATCTAGACTCTCTTCCGAAGCTGCCTACGGATCAGGTTAGTTCTGCTGTGTTTTCCAAACATGAAAAAGTCAGAAGCAAATAACAAAATCTGTTTGTGTAGCAGTAACCATAAGATGATGAAGTGGTTTCCAGATTCGCATCCTCTTCGACGAGGCCGAGGTTTTTATTTATCCACTTGATGCGAGAAAGTGTCCAGTTCGCTATGACATGCCTTCCCTTCAGGTGTGCTTGATTTTGTCTCAAAGAACAGCACTTGATCGATGTAGGAGTTGGAAAATTGGCATAAATTCATCGTAACACTAAGGTTTCTCAGAAGTGTGGGCGTTTTTCGAGCTTTCTAAATCAATTTTGTTCCAACAACAGGCAATAATTGTCATAAATATTTGCACCATCACAATAAGTGTTTGTGCCGACGACCAACCGAAGGATTGATGCCTCACTACTGTAACTCCGGTGCTTCGAGTTGAAAAAGACAGTGAGGTCGATTTCAAGATGCGTCTTGGGATCGTCTCTTTCTTTGTACTTACCAACCGTAAAATAATTGCTTAATAAGAAAAATAGATGTCCTTGGAAGTAGGTTGATCAGTGCTGCACGGTGGATCTGCTAGGACTTCCCAACTACATACTTCGAAATTGATTATACCATTGATGTTCATTCTGATGTGTTTTTTATGCAGTAGAGGTTCTCACACACTAATATTCTAACTACAACTACTTAGTTCATGAGGATTTTTATTCAAGCTTCATTAATTTTCTAAAGAATTGTACACTTCTGTCAACTAGGTGTCTTAATCAGCTGAGACCTCGGTCAGACTCGGCGATTGCGTCGCTGTACACCAGCGACGGAATCGCCGGCGACGGAGTTGCCCGGCACAAGAGTGGCAGCAACGGGCGATGACTCAGCACACGATCGATATCGGTTGGCAGGGGGAGATTAATCATCCTCACCCATCGTTCATGTTGTTCTGCTCGGTTTTTTTTTCAAATTCTTAATCAGGATAGGATATAATCAGGAAAAGACTGCGTGGGATGCACTTGAATGCGAGGAAAGTGGTCCTGTAATAATTGACGTGATGAAATGACCCACCAAAAGAAGTTGTGAAATACAACTATCATGGATTTTCCCACTCGATCAAAGAACCAATCAAGTTTCGAGCTAGTTACTTCAAGATACCTTTGAAGTTATTACAATGACAGGGAGGACCACTATCCTGATTAAGAATTTGAAAAAAAAACCGAGCAGAACAACATGAACGATGGGTGAGGATGATTAATCTCCCCCTGCCAACCGATATCGATCGTGTGCTGAGTCATCGCCCGTTGCTGCCACTCTTGTGCCGGGCAACTCCGTCGCCGGCGACTCCGTCGCTGGTGTACAGCGACGCAATCGCCGAGTCTGACCGAGGTCTGAAAGTGATGATCACATAGCAGGTTCAGTTGTGCGGGTAATTTTCAGTGGGAGCACAGCAAGCCCTAACCGAACACTTTTTCTGCTTGTGCTTTTGCTGCTAGACTGCTTTTCTGGACCAGGATTTTCTCCAGACTGTAGTTTCCAGAGCGAAGGGATCCAGTCATTCTGGCAACATACGATAGGCAATGAAAAACAAAATTGTAACAGGCACATGTTGCGTCAAAGTCGACATCATTATGCTTCGAAGAAGGGCATAATGAAATGCGTGACAGACAAGGCCTCTTTTCTCCCTTTGAATTCGAAAATCAGATTAGAGCGGCCTGAATCTCATGATTTACTTCATGTACTGTGCTCTTTACAGCCCACGCGAACAGATTTACAAATAGCTATTGCTTTGGCATTCTCACTCATCAAAGCATTCTTTTTGAGACTGCATCACTGTCTCAATAGAGTTCGTATCCTTATTACACCTTGGTCCGAATTACCTTTTATTCCATATAGAGACGTGCAAATATCAAAGGAAGAGAAATCTGAATAGAACAACATGTCTAATCATACATGTATTAACACATTGACGACAGCCCCTTGTGCGTGTACCTCGGCACCTTTTTGTTTTTTTTTTTCACAATCGTCATAACTTCTTCAATAATTCCACTACTGGTGATTGATGCACAGTTTTTCGGATGAGATAATGCATGCACACTGTTCTGAAATATGAAAAATGCCAGATAAATCGAAAAAAACCAGCCAGAATCGGGTGAAATTGAGACGGGCAATCGCGCCTCACTGTTGTCAATGTGCTAATGTACAGAGGCGAAACTAACCTCCCCTTCAAAAAGCGAGAAAGTGTCGGGTGCAGACCAAACACCACAACTGACGACGGCCTCCAAGTAAATCTGGTTAGAAGTTGTTCATAGTGATAGCTGATTTCTGGTAAATGATAGTTGTAATTAGTGACAACTGATAGAATACAACTGCAACAGGCTAATCATTTCATTGGCAGAAAACATTAACATTTTGTGAAGGCCGTCGTCACTTGTGGTGTATGGTCTGCACCCGACACTTGTTTTTTGAAGGGGAGTGCACACAATGAACAACTAGGGATGACCTCTCTTTCCGACCACATTGCTGTCACCTACTTCCCAACTCCTTCCTACACCTTTTCCCTTCATTACATCAGTCCCGTCAATTGTGGGTCCGCCGAGGGAAGAAGAATCTTCCCATGGCCTCTTTGATCTCACCGATCAGAGGCTAAGACCAGTCGACGTTGTAGAACGAGCTCTAAGGCAGAGCTGGCTTCAGAACCAGCGTCCGCCCGAGGTTCGGGATGAAAGCATAGCAGCTCGGAGCCTAGCTGAGTAGACGGGCGCCCTGAGCCTTCGTCCGTCCCTTTTTGTACAATTAGGGCGCCGATGAGTTATCGTGAACTCAGGGTTCACGACAATTCTAATATTTGAGGTGGATGCTTTATGTTCAGCATTTTCGAAACATTTCGTTGATGTATCTTATAAAATTTCGTGCCTACTCGTTCATATGAAAAATTGCAACATTCCACTGCTGCGGGTCACTTACTTGGTATGAGATTTTTCTAGGAGAAAAAGACACAGGCTTGAATATTGGTCGTGGTGGTGTCCATAAGTCAATGTATAGAATAGGGTCTACAAATCGCTTAGGGGTATGCCGTGCGTGCAACTCCATTCAAAATCATGGTCGCGTATTCAAATGACTCAATGATTCTGAATGAATGTCACATTCATGGCATACTTCCAAATAGTAATAAGTTTACCGTAGATTCATTATATTGATGCGTAGCAATCACAACGATAGTTAGCAGCCTTCACATCAAATGAATATCACTTTAATGAATGAATAAATGAGTGAATGAATCATGAATATTTTTTGAAGGCTCTGGAACGACGCCTACGCCACCTGACGACACAGTCGCTTTTCATTCGCGGCTTGATTCCTGTCGAGTCATCGCCAGTACTTCAATCATTGCTCTCACTCGCTCTCCGACCCCAGCAAATCTATTTCATATGGAGCAAGTTTAGCCCAGCCAGCATTCCAACGGTACGTCCTAGAGTTTCCCATCCACGCAACCTTCGAGGTGTCTTCGCATAGCTTCGTCTAGCGGATCTTCTTAAAACAGATGATTAATGGATGTAGAGACTGGAAAGGTTATCGAATAGAGATTGGAAATGTAATCAAAAATTTCACTGCAAATAAAAACATAGCAGTAGTAGCAGCAAGTCGACTAATTCCTTGATAGCAGCCAGCCTTGCGACGGAAATGGCTGACTTCTCTGCTGCGACTTTTGACTCCGTCAGGCTCCGCTTGCTTGCTCGTTTCCTCACCGAGAAAAAATACAAAGATCGCGAACACCTCACGGGTTTCGGACCATTTCAGATGATTTCTACTTCATCCCTGCTCCACTTGCGACCTTCTACCTCATATTTCCAATAAGCTAACTTTTCATTGTAAATTCTGCCTTTAAGGAAGTCTGCCTGCAAATTTTGAAAAAAAGCAATACACCACATACTGGAAGGAACCGAAAACGCAGACCAATGCTTGAGGAGAAAGACTGATAATGAAAGACTGAGAAAGACAGAAAGACTGACGCAACCAAAGCTCTTGAGGATAGTCCTTGTAACGTTTATAATGGGGCCTTGATGTTATTGCAGGCAAGACACTGAAAAGTAAGGGCGTCGAAGAAAACCCTCCGCAACTCCTCACTGATCCAGATAAAGAAAGCAGGTTTGAGCGCAGCCTCTTAAGATGTGTGTAGTAATGTACACCTCATTTCATTTGGTCGGTTTGACCTGATGATTCCTGGTGAGCACTGCCGGTCAAGGAACGCTTCGTCCTTTGTGGGTGGATCTCTATCATTCATTCATACTGGCAATTCGAGGCACTCCATGTCCCAAGTTTTCGGTCTCTGGGCTATTTTGAAATCAAAACTGATATCTCTGTCATCGGCACCACCCATCTCGGATCATGCCCCCCCCCCTACGATGCCGGGGCTTCGTGTACTTATGTCTGCTCCGTTTCTCCTGCCCCATGCCCCACCCTTTAAGGAATCTTCGCGGGGAATCCTTGCATTCTTTCTTGACATGAATGTGTCAGTTGTGATCACTGGAAACAGCACACAAAGTTTCACGCATGAAGATTCGGTTTCT
>MU869340.1:32854-44563 GCA_036418205.1 Ostertagia ostertagi | reverse complement strand
TAAAGCAACAGCGTCATGGCTCTGAGCATCAATTTTCTTTACCTATTTTCAGGTACCCATAGAGAAGTTATCTGCGAAGGTAGAAACCTTGAAGGAACAGCGGTCTCAAGCTTTACAGAGGTTATTTTGCATACTTCTCATTATCAGTTACGTTCAAAGGGCATCATGGTATTCTAAAATTGGGTTTTGGTAAAATATTGATCCTCGGACATCCAATACGGCGTTACCACATCAAGAGATTCTTTCTGACTTATGCGAGCTAAACTGACACTTCGGAAAAATAGCTTAAACTGTTCACTTTTGAAGCATACTCTCTCGCTAGGTATCTTTTCCTTTTTTCGTCACCCTATCCATCCTCCATACAGAGCTCAGATAATTCCTGCTTTTTTAATGATAAGCCTACTTCTAGTTCTCCTTTCACGGCGAATTCGTCAGTGCTTCATGCGCGCTCTCTTCTTCGTGATTCAAATTATGAAGCGTAGTGTACTAATGTTATATGCCCTGAAATAGAAGAAATAGAAGTAACGTAATGGTCGGGTCATATTCTGCAATTCAAGTGTGAGATGGATGTGTCGATCGAACGATCGGTATGTTCCTACTCCACACGAGGACTGCAAAGTGTGACCCGACCCCGATTGACGTTGTAAAGCTACAACAATAGCATAGGGACTCGTTGCACGATACCATTGCCTGTGTGCAAATCTAGAAAAAAAAACGCGGTGAATGCTCCTTTCCTTCTCATGCGAATGCACTTTTTAGAGTTCGAGCGGCTGACAGAGAAAAGGTTGCTCTGGAGGCACCGGTCCGTGAAATGATATCATACCTCAAAGCCGAAAATCACGCTGTACTTCTAAGAAATCAGCTCTTCCACATCAAACTGTATGTTTCTGTAACTTTACAAAGCTACTTTGATGATTTGATTCTATCTCATCGGAGTGGATTGCCTCTCGTTTAGTTTCAAAATTCTGGAGGAGGTCGAGGCAGTTCAACCTCTTCGTGATGCTGCGTACGAGAAAAAGGCTGAAGTTGATAAGGCTCTGAAGGACGTGCTTGACGCTCGTGAAGCGGATAATGATCGACTTGAGGCTGCTCAGAAGTAAACCTTCGGTTCTCTCTCTTGCAACACAGCAACATAGTGGTATTCTGGAAATGTTGTAGAAATGAGGCGCAAGTTCGTGGAGAAGAGAAGGCCGTTCGTGATGAGATCGGTGCGCTTGAGCGATCGTCTAAAGCGCGAGCAAATACCATGAAGAGAAACGTGGCCGACATTTCTCGTGTAGCGGACGAAATTGAGAAGGAAAAGCAAAAGGTTATCTTACAATTTTGCATACGCGTCCATGCTTAACAACTTAGGTTTATTGCCTTAAACTTATAAATTTCAACGTTCGTTTGTTAGCCTTATGTTCTCATTTATTGCATATGTTTTTTTCAGCTTGAGGAGTTGAAAGGGGTTCCAGCGAGAGCTGCGGCTAGATTGGAAGTCCTCAAGGCTTCTATTGCTGAATTGAACGAGCTTGAACGCGATAACATCAAAAAGGTAGGAACGAGTATTCATTTGTTATTTGTATGTATTATTTATATTATATTATTCACTATATTATTTATTTCTTTGTTCCTTATTGTTATGTGAATATCTCAAAACAATATAATTTCCCATGTTCACGGCAAAATCATTTTGCAGGCTGACGACAATCGTGACAAATTCGATCGCAAGGCCGGTCCCGAGAAAGCTGAAAGAGCACGTCTTGAGGAAGAAATGGGAGTGCTTGTTTTGAAGGAAGTCGACGCCAAGAACAAAGTCTGTTTTTTTTGGGAACTGAGACAAGTGGAAAGGTGATATTTATTATTTTTTCAGATTCATATTGCAAAGGAGACGCTCAAGAACATGACTCACGAGGAGACTAAACTCAGGAAGCGGCTGACTGACTTTCAGAATAATCTTTCCACTTGGAAGGAGGAACTTGAGAAGAAAACGGGGTTTGTTGTTAACCGTTGTTTAGCAATGCTTGAAGTAGTGAGAATGTCTGGATAGTGATGAATCGTTTCGAATACTTCTTCTTCGATTGCTTTTTATACGAATACTTCAGAGAAATGGATGAGTTGAAAGTGTCACTCCCTCGGGTTCAAGAAGAACTCGCCCAAGCTCGAGCTTCTCTTCCAGGGATAAAGGAAAAAGAAGACAAGCTCATGGAAGAGGTATATTGTATCTTCGAAGAACGGCAACATTTGCCGTGGTACAAACTCGTGAATTTGGTATATTTTCCTATGACTGCTTCAGGTTAATGTACTGCGTGCGAAGGTTTCTGAAGACAAGCAGCTCGTATCTTCTGGCATCGCTGGAACGGAGCGTCAGAAAGCGCTGGCCAAAGCTAAAAGCGAAGGGCTACTCAAAGGTCTGATTGGAAGACTAGTAAGTTTTTGCGAAATACTTAATAAAAAACTTGATATTGTGGAACTCTTTCCTGGTGGCTAGCATTAATTTTTTTATTGCTACCTGTGGTCAGGGAGATCTCGGCACTATTGACAAGAAGTATGACGCAGCCATTTCTACGACGACAGCAGCATTGGATTCATATGTCGTTGAGTCAACCAATGACGGTCATGAGGCTATTGATTATCTCGTGAAGGTGAACAGTTAACCTCGCTCTGCCACAGATGTGAGAAATAATTTTTGTCGTTTCAGAAGAACCTGGGTCGCACCAATTTCATAATTCTGGACAAGACAAATGAATTTAGAGATAGCATGGATACGAGGAAGAAATTGTGGGTTTTTTATACGTTCTGTAATGGTCTGAAGTGAATTCTCATTGTTTCAGCCCTGCACCGCGTTTGTTTGATCTCATTGACATTCCTGACCCACGTCTTAGAAAAGTTTTCTACTCAACAGTTTTTGATACTCTCGTCGTCGATACGTTAAAAGAAGCCACTGAACTCTCGTGCAAAGATCGATGTAAGTTGAAACTCTTTTAATTTAATTTGCACCCTTAACTGTAGAGCAAACTGTAATTGTAATCCTATAACAGTTTTCTTTGTTGAGGCGTCGCTTTCTCGCAGTCCTAGAATAGCAATGTTTTCGCTTATTCGTACTTTACCCAAAAGTAATAGGTGCAAAGTGCAATGCCAAGTCAATCTTAAATCACGCACTTTTAAGGAAAGGTTATGGCTTCATTGTTAACTTCTTTTAGTTGCACATTTTGATTTTCTTGATATTATTTTTTCTTTAACAACCATTTTTAACAACTAGGCTGAGGTCAGATTTTATAATTTGACATATCTGACTGTATATGCTCACCATAAACCCGTCGTTATGGCTTTTCATTACTTTTTTCAGCGCTGCGCATTGTGACACTCCTTGGGCAGGTAGTCGATAGCTCTGGTACCGTGTCAGGTGGAGGTGCGCCAAAATAGTGAGTTACAACTCTTATTTATAGCTTTTCACTGATCTGTACATCTAATATTGCGGCAAAAAGCATCTTTTCGTGAAATAGCGGTGATTGCATGCTCACGTTACATGAAGGATGAGTTCATAAGTATTACTTGTAGTGGACTTATCGGTAATAAAGAAAAAGGAAAAGCAGATCAAGCACTTCGTGATGCGCAAGGTAGACTGCCGGCACTGGTCAAGGAATTAGACGAAAAGAGTGAAAAGCTAGCGGAAACATCCCAAGCTTGCCGTCAGGTGATTTGAATTGATGTTTGAATTACTTCAGCTTGTGAACAGTGAAGCAATATTGTATCGATTTAATCTTTCAGATGGAGCAGCGTATTTTCGCCCTGAGCAACGATGCAAATCGGCTGCGCACACAGTACAATGCTTGCGACAATGAAATCCTTGTAAGTTATCAGTCTCTCTTTGTAGTGATGAAATGCATTTGGCGGGTACCGCACATGCATAATGTATAAAATAAATATACGCGTAATGTTCCTCAGTTCTTGTGGATGTTGTGGGACACGCACAGGCCCTGCTTATTCGGTCTTCCAAAGCGGAGATCGTTATTTAGGGCTGTGCAAACCAAAGATGCACAAAATCCATATTCTTTACAGAAACTCACTGAACGAATTTCTCATATGGAGAAACAAGTGGTCTACGTCAATGAACAGCTGCAGAAAAATCTTGCTGATGAAGATGAAGTTGCTGCGAAGAAAGCTGAAATTGAAGCAGCTACTATCGGTGTGTTTCACGTTCCCTCAAAAGCTCCACTGAAGTGTTTTTCACGATGGTCATCTCCACTCGGTTTTCTGACCTCGCAGTCATAATGCTTTAGCACGTTATTTCTGTGATTCTAGAGAGGGAAGCATGTGCCAAGGAAGTTGCTGCAGCTAAGGCCAAAGTTGATGTTGTGGCTGCAAAAGTCAAGTCCATATTCCATGAATTCGTACAGGTATGCTTTTATGTTTCTTACATAAAATATGTAGAAACTGACACTTTCTCTCCTTTTGCAGAAATATCTCGATGAAGCAGACACTGCGAAGAAGCGAAGACAAGAAATAGAGGAACAGGCAGTAAAGGAACGAGTTAGCATAGACTTGAACGAGCACAATATGGAGAAGGTGAATAAAGCAGTTTTGTCTCTGGAGTCTGCCTAAAACGCAAGTAGCTGGTTAGATTGGCCAATTGAATGGGTAGTTGTAGATGATATTTGAAGCGTTTCAAAGTGTCTCTGAATTTAGCCTTGAATTCACGTAATTATAGGTACAAAATAGGATCAAATTTCTCGAAAAATCACTGGCTGAAAAGAAGGCTAAGGAAAAGAAGCTACTAGAGGAAGAGGAGAGCTCTCCCAAACAGCTTACTCAACTTAAATCTCAGCAAGCTGAATTAAAGGTATTTTGTTATGAACCTGCCCAAGTTGATAAGATACTTTCTAGCCTGCTCATAATGCCATTTGGCACTTTGGATGTACGTTGTTGTAATCGTCTTCCAATTGGTACTGTGTGGATGATTGCTACTATCTGTTGGTTGAATATTTTCAGAGAAAACTCGAGGAGATTGAGGAGTTCCTGAAGAACACACGGCAACGAAGGGAGGATTTCAATCGCGACGAGCTGAAATATCTCAAAGAACTCAAGGTAATTTGGAAAGTAGAATTCCTTTTCACGAAACAGGCGTTTTAAGACTTGCTTTCTCTTTAAGATCTGCACGGATGATCTAGCTGAAAAGGAAGCCAGTTTGAAAGCTCTTAATGTGGAGGTTGACAAGTTGAAAAAACAAGTGAGTTAATTTTGGGATTCTGCATAGGCCAAAAAAATCATTCGGGTTGTTCCAGATGGACGCCTTGACATTACATCAGACTCAAGACTTTGATATCATTCCTAAAGCTGCCAAACCACGTCATGGAGACGACTCATTGGATGATTCGTTGTTGGGGGACCTAGCTCCAGTTGAGAAAGAGACTGAGAAAAAAGGAAAGAAGGTTTGTCGATGTTTTTGTCTCAGTCCTAGCAATTTGTTTCAGTCTATTAATGACGATTCCTTCAAAAGTTAGATTCAAGAGTGTGGTCACTAAAAAGGTTCAGATTACCTCGCCGACGTAAGCGATATCTCACCATGGTGTGGTAACATTAATCGTTTAGTGAGACATACAGCTGGTAAACTTTTGCGAATATTTTGCTTCTCAGAGGGCCAGCGGTTACATCCTCTGTTTCTCGGTTTGGTGCGTGTCCTAATAGGAATTCCGATAGCAGAAGTAGCGACGGCGTCGTGAACCGATTTCGTGTACTTTTCGGTGCTCTCTGATGTCTCTTGCATTTTTTTTACATTTGCCAAATATCTTCCAGCTGGAAACGGAGTATATCAGAGACGTTGCAAAATGCAGGCTCATTTGAGCTTCTGCTGCTGTCTCTTATTTATGGTTGAGGTATAATAGTCACTGACTTAGTGGCTGGGCCTTAAGCGTCCAAAATCGCATGACTACTCAGTGGTCATTATTTCATGATGTTGACACTTTCGTCGTTTTGGATAATTAGTTATAAATTTAGCGTGACAAGAGGAAAGGTGGTGATGCTGAAGAGGAATACCTGGAATCTCCTGATGGAACAGTACCCAAGTTGACTAAGGAAGACGTGGCCAGTCTCGACAGAGAGCACATTAAGTTTACATTAACAAATCTTGAACAGAGACAACTCTCCACTCGAACGGACATCAACATGCATGTCATTCATGATTATAAGGAAAAGGTTAGTATTTTGCCACCAGTGTTTTCCAGTTCATAAATTACAAGTTTATGTACGCTCTCACTAACTTGTATGCACTTTGACTACAACTCGAAAACCATTTACCGATAAGTTTCTGAACATCTAACAGTAATTGTTTCATGGGCAGTCGGCGTCACAAGCGTATTTTCCCACTATCGGCTTTAGAACGGCGACTAGAATTCGCAGCATGTAGAGATCTTATTGGCTGTTTCAGAAAAACTAAACAGTAACTGCATTTCTAGTAGTCTAAATGTCCCTATTTGTCATTTTTAAGCCTCTTTCCTTCACATTTGTGCTTTTCGAGTACACATGCTCTAGCACATTGGCTAATTCTACTGCTATGCAGCTGTTTCTTACCATTATACTGGAGCTCTAAACATTCGAGTAGACATCATTACCATCGTTGATAATATGTCGTACATGTGAAAGGGGCAACTCATAGCAAGCTTTTGTAATATCATAGTCTTCGATTCCAGTTGAAGAAACTTGAGGCAGAGCGAGCTGTTCTCGACGCGGCCAGGGAAACCATGGAAGAACATATGGCTGTGCTGGATAATATGCGGAGGGATCGACTAGTCGAATTCATGGTGATTAGAGTCGTATAAATGCTCTGTTAACTTGACTCCCATATCGATTTGTTTGAGGATGGCTTCGAACGGATAGGACTCGGCCTAAAGGAAATGTATCAAATGATCACTCTCGGTGGCGATGCTTCCTTGGACCTCAAAGATTCGATGGATCCGTTCACTCAGGGAATTCAATTCATGTTGGTTTATTTTCATTATCGTTGTAGGGGCCAGACCATAAGTATCCTCATTGGACATAGTGGAAATGCACAATGAATAGATTGGATGTGAATTGAATTGATCGCTGTGAAAGACGATTTGATCCCAGTAGTGCGTTCCATTATGGAGGCGGCTAAGGCCCTGTTCAGAGATGTCCGCTTACGCGAAAAAACGCACAGGCGAAAATCTCCGCCAAGATTTAGATACGCATCGACTGAGAAATTGTGAAACGCGTAAGCGAAACGTCCGGAGCAGGCGAATTTCAGTCAAGAGTTTGATATGTATCGACTGTGGCGGAAAATCGCGTGAGCGAAGCGTTCGGAAGTCGATGCGTATGATACTCATTTTCGTCGATCCTCCCACTTCACGATTCTCCTGTGCGTCTTCGCTCAGTCGATACATATTTCACATTATTTCGCCTATGCGTTTTTTCGCGCAAGCGGGCATCTCTGAACAGGGCATAAGCGTTAGGGCCGACATTATGCACATCAACTATTTTTCTCTCCTGCATGTATATTACCAGTGTAGACTATACACAAATGACTGTGTCATTCAAAGACTTTAGCAATACTGAACGGCACAACGAAACTTTGATTTTAGCCCCATTAACTTTGATGCAGTCCGGCCCACTATGAGCATTTGATCTTCCTCCATTGCTAAGCTCGATCCATTTTCCCGTTCTCCAAGCTCCTTTCGAAGCTATTGCGAATCTGTACTTTAGTCCTCCCCATCATGTGCTTTTGAATCTACTCCTTCGTAAGCTTCTGTCCTTTCTCCATCCTACTTGGAACACAGAAATAAGGTTTATTGCTTCTAAAGGTTTCGAATAACAAAGACGAAGGAAGATTCAACTTAATGTACATTATTTCCCGATGCCCTGCATGACACTTGCAGTATTGAATAATTGCACGTTAAAAGGGTTTTGTGCGCACAGACGGTAAAATACACATGTGTTTCAGCAAATGAAAATAGAAAAAAGCCAAGTTTTCACCATTCCCAGGCGAATTTCTTGCTAGTGATAAAGGATAAGCGCTCATGATGTAGGAGTCTATTCCTATGTTTCATGTGGGTGTCACCAAAACATTTTTTTTGAAAAAAAAACGCTTTTGATCCTGATCGATTTTTGCGGTTTGAAGTGTTCCTCAGATCGCCATTGGCTTCCTCGAGCTCTGCTCAAAATATCACCCAACCACTTTCTTTTCTCCAACACGACCTCGCTAATTCTAGGGTTCGCCCTCCAAAGAAGTCATGGAAACAGATAGAGAATCTGTCTGGTGGAGAGAAAACCCTGGCATCGCTCTCGTTGGTTTTCGCTCTTCATCACTATAGGTTAGTGTGCCAGATATTGTTCTCCTGAGTCTTGCTACGCCATTGTAAATGCGGAATCCCATCTTTGTCCTCATTGCTGGAAAGGAAAATTCTAGACCAACGCCGCTATATGTGATGGACGAAATCGACGCAGCTCTAGACTTCAAAAATGTCTCGATAATCGCGCATTACATCAAGGTCTGCACTGTTTGATAAAGTCTAATTTTTTATTTAAGTTCCTACTACGTCTGTTTCAGGATCGTACCAAAAATGCACAGTTCGTCATTATTTCTCTGCGGAACAACATGTTTGAGCTAGGTGATCGATTGATTGGAATCTATAAGGTATTATAAGTGGTGCTACCTTCTATCGAAATATACTTACGAGAGTCAAGCCGATTTCTTCAGACTTTCGACCGAACTCAAAATGTAGTCGTTGATCCACCACAAGTTATCAATGTGCAAGTGGAATGTGCACGTCGAGATCAATTGGTGTTGACTAGGAGCAGTTCAACATCTGATGACGAGGATCGGATGGAGGTCGAAGCCATTGCTGGCAAGCCGACTCAGTTAGCTATCTGCCCTCCGCCTAGGTCTGATTCGTCTGGTGACAATAAGGAGGTTTGGCTTGTTTCTGTTTAGTCCCTTACTTTATGATTGGATCAGAATCCCTAATGTAAAACTACTAGTTTGTTTTATACTCATTGCCAATAGCAGTCTTTTGAGAACACGCCGGAACCATCGCGTGCAAGTAGCAGTGCTAGCAGCTCGCAACAGCACCGACTAGCTCCTATCCAAGAAACTCATGAAACAGATTCGCAGGTACTTATTTTTCCGTTGTTAAGGATTTTTTGAACCAGCGCATCTTTACCCCTTTGGCTACTGCTGGTACACATGTGTACTGCGCAGCTCGCAAAATTAGTTTTCATATTTTTTTAATACTAGAAAGTATATTTGTAGTAGCTGAATGCCGATTCACATTTCAAAAATATTCACTCCAGCGGAGATGGTGTGGGGACAAGATCGACCACTACCGCGCGCATGGTCCTGGATCGAATCCCAGGTCAAACACAGCGTACGTGAGCCAAATTTCTATAGATGATTAGCTGTTGCCAGGAGCATTAGTTACTACGCAAAACACATCAATATCTTAATTCCAAAAAAAGTCGTCTAAGGGTTAAACTCAACTCGAGTTTTTCAAGGTAGTGCTTCACAATGGTGGAAAATTTTCATCTTAGGGTGCGCTCGCGATCCTCCTCCTACTTGTAATGAGGCAACATCCTAAGGGATTCCAACGAGGCTGACATATTTAGTCAACTACGCAGTTTCCAGGGACGATTGAGTGCATAGCATATTACGAAAATTAACGTTGACCGGCGCTTTCCGCCTAAGGGATTCTAATCAGACTACGGTGAAATTTCTCTCTACCTCGCTGCATGTGCGCGCTTACATACGTAAGCACTTTAAGTTAGCGAATCTTGAAGAGGTCGGACATGATGCATTCCTGTACCCTCACCCGAATATCAATTAACCTCTCTTGCAGAGCACAATGAGATGAGAACGATGTTTAGTTCCTTGACCCCGTCGGCTGCGCGAAATTGAGCGGTTTCTCATGGAATTGCACACAAGAGTGAAAAGTAGATCAGCGAAAGTACGGATAAGCCCTGAAATGACTCATAAACACTTCTAAAGTAGCGTTCTGTATCCAGTGTATTTTGTACTTGAGTTTGGATTGCAAAAGTCAGATAAAAACTGCACACTCAGTTACGTTTGTGGTCTACTGTATGGTAGTATGGTAGCGATTCGTGAGCATTCCAGGACTAAGCTTCTCCAAAAGTTGGACATTTTTGTAGGGCACGGTGAGCTGAGCATGAGTTTAGGAGGTATGCAATGTCAATCAGTTCATGCTTAACGCACTGGCGACAATGTCGCCCGATGCGGGCGACACCCCCAAAATTTTATTCCTTTGCGCATATTCCAAATTTTGAGCGGTGCTATATTAACCCGGAATACGTTGTCAAACTTGTAATGGCCACGTTCTTTGAACATCTTTCACAGTGAAAGTTTTACAGAAGGGTTGCTTGGAATTGCTTCTTCAGTGATAAGGTTGTTCTTTCTTGATGTAGAAAGCTGCCTTTTTGTATGCTATTAGCTAGCTCAATGTTACAACTATTGGCAAAACGGAGATTTGCCGGGGAGATTTTTGCTTGGTTTGCAGCCATTAGCATTTGTACGAGACAAATGATGTTTCAGCAGTTTCCGCATTGTGTTCTCATTGATTTGGTATGTACACCGTATGGAAGCGTTTCAGCATTAGGACGCAATTTTTGAGAACACCCAAAAATTGCTTCGTCGCCAGTGTGTTAAATGGTTTCATAACAGGAAACTGGGAAATCTGGATTCGAGTAATGCTCGCGGGTGAACTTCTGGGACTGTTGTATTTTCGACAACATCTACTTCATAAAATTGCAGCCAAAGTTGCAGCCGTCTGCTCATGTAAAACATGAGTATAAGTTGCAGTCGATGGTGCTCTCAAGGGCGTTCCAGCAGACGCTAGCCAGATTGCATAGTGTGCTCTACCCTATCACCAGTTTACACGGAAATTTCAAAATGACCACTATCAACTGACAACCAGTAGCAGATTATGCACGTTTGTTTGTGCAGACAACTGAGTTAGCGGTTAGGGTGCGTAGTTTTTGTGCCAAATATGAAGGTACGATTGAAGATTGAAAATTCTCCGCGTAGATGCGGTCTCGGAGAACAACAATAAGCGTATCGTCAATCAAATTCCTGATAATGCAATATTTTCAGAATTGATCTGTTAGGAAAGCGGCTCATGTGTGATACTCGGCTACATCTTGCTGTCTGAAAGTCGGCTGAATATTTGCGGATGCAAGTCCACGAAAGAGCATTCTCCGTGTATTTTACTCGATCTGTCATTAAATGACCGGTATTTAAATTTATTCTACGTGACTATTGACCTCAATACTCCACTTTTTTTTATAATACTCAGTGAAGGGTGCGAAGGATTTAGTGATCTTCTTGTTTTGTATTTATGATACTCATTTTGCCCTCATGTTCGGGCCACTTCAATCGATTTTAAGCGATCAGTAATACTTGTACTAAAATAAGTATGAAATTTGTAATTTCTGTGCATGTGAAGCTGAAGAATTTCTCCCATTGTATTTAGGTAAGTGTAAATAAACAGTTGAAATAAATGTGAGGATTTTACCGTGACTTTGTAATTCGTACGATAGTAATTATTTTTGAGGACGTGCCATTTTCAAGGCAGTTTTTTGCATAGTATGAGGGCAAATGCATGGGACGTAGAACCGCAGTTAATAACTGGACATGAGCGACCATCTGAATATTATAAAGTGGGAGAATCGGTGTACTGCGTTTCACAACTTCCTTAATTCCTG
>MU869340.1:5298-19640 GCA_036418205.1 Ostertagia ostertagi | reverse complement strand
TTATTACGGTCTTTCTTCAATAAGGGGGTATTATGGCGATTGAAACTGAGTATAGAGATGCGAAGTGGAACGACAGTGGAGAAAAAACTGAGAAAAACCGTCGACAAGGCCGTTAACAAAACCCTCTTTCCCACTAGCAGTGAAGGAGGCTGGCTTGGGGAAGAGGCACGTACAAACAAGTTTTCTGGAGATGTCAGTCGTTCTATCGGTTGATACGGCAATCAACCTAGCTGATTTCACACGTTATGCCAGCCACGCACCACTTCCGGAGGTGGGCGGTCCCGGATTGACAGGCGGCCCTGGATTGAAACCGACGGCCCCGGGGGCTTAACGACGTTTTTCAAGGTGGGAAGTTGCTGCAATGTGTGCAGCTACCCACATACAACCTCCAGGCACGGGAATTACTTCTCTAGCGTGCCTGAGCCCGACCTTTGCCTTTAAGTGTGAGTTCATTCGTGTTTCTCACTACACTCAATCACTAAATAACAATATGTCAAATGGCCAGTAAGATTCAATTATTACGACAATACATCATTAAACGGAATAAAGATGATAATGACGAACAGCTGCAAAGGTGAAGTAGCCAAAATGAATCGATAACGGTGGACGATGCAGCTTAGAAATGACAGTCACTGAGTTGTTATCAATGAAAACGCGCTTATCGAGATAAACCTTCCCGTGACCCAGCCACTGAACTTTAGCGCCAACATCTGCACAAACACACTGTAGCAGGTTTTTCGTTCACACCACACAAAAAAGTCAATGGCTCACATTGCAGAGGGGTTCGACTGCGCCTAGCGATTTCACCTTCTGGACTGTCCAACAGACCCATGGTAACCAGCCTTTCACGGGCAGCGTTTGTCTAGTTCATCAATGGTTGCAAATTCACGGCTACCACTTCCGAGTTTTCTGCAACAGAGAAGGGCATGGCTCCATCACGCTTGCCATTGCCTTCATTGCCCTGAATACGTGAAGCACCGCTTCCTTTGCTACCTGGTTCTCTATTCCATTTTCGCGCACACTACGGTCCTACTGAGTTCTTGTGCTCACTGCTTTCGATAAAAAATTTCCCGGAGCCACGTTGCCGCCTTCTGTTGATAAGCGCTCATTTGAAAGAAGTTGGCGCATTATCGGCCTTCTCCATGCAAGTGTTCGGACTAGCGCATCAATTTCTGGGTTGAGGAGTATTCTGCGTGTATGACAAATCTGAATTCTATGGAAAATTGTTGGAAGACACTTGTTTGAAGAGTATACAATACTTGTAACCACCTTATAGCCATTGGCAAGCTCAGTTGTGGGCACGGACTCTTGAAGAACCTTGGAGCTCCAGTCTTCGTAAATGTATCAACAAGTACGGTACATATGGATCTTGCTTTCGAATATTATGCACAAGCTTTATAGATAACTTTTCGGTGTAAACTTGCGTGACTCGGTCAGAATCGGTTTGTAAAAGAGGCCTTCGAAGGCTCCCCGTCATCAATGAAACGGTGAACAAAGAAGCTCTGTATGCACCAGGCACCTGCAGCATTCGATTTCCGAAAGCTCGGCTAACTCCATCGCCAAAGGCAAGTGCGGATATACCATCCTCGCATGCAGGACTGCTGCGGTTTCGTGCTCAGGGGCCCAAAGTTGCAATAATCAGTAATGTTTTTATCCGATTATCTATCTACCAGTTTTGCTTCCGCCCGCTATCGCGCGCATCACACGGCAGGCTTTAGCGAAACTGGAGGACCCATGGAATATCAGCATGAGATACTCCATTAACCATCTCACTATTGACTGTGTTAGACCCTCCACAGTTTCACTGAAGCTCATCGAGAATACGCGTGATAACGTCTGGAGCTGAACTGGTATATTGATCACAACTGTAAACATCCAGCATTTTTCTTGAATTAAGATAATTTAGCGGTGAATAGGATTTGCTGTCAGTCTCAAAATGAAAATGAAATATGCCTATTTACATAAGTGAGGAGCTAAGGCTTATCATTTATTTACATTCACCATTATTTAGAACCCCGAAAGGATTAGCGGTTTAATGAGTTTGGGCTTTCTTGATAGAAATGAAACTTATCATTTGCTGAAGACTTGATTGAGTTTATGCAATCGACTGCTATTAAGTAAGCTGGTTATATCGAAACAATGTGCACGTACTACAATTTGTAAATAGGAACGCTCTAGTGTCAACGCTGCGTAACGGAATTGACGACTTCAGCGTTCTGGCGCGCCTTATCGGCCCTTATCAATCGTTATCAGTTTCTGGCACCCACCAACAATGTCCCCGTCCCACCCCACATAACACTTGTAAGTATGGTTGCTCGTAGTGTAATAAGTTCTACACGAGCAGGAGTGGGTACGGGGACTCAACGATTTCAGCGTTCTTGCGCACCTTATCGGCCCTTATCAATCGTTATCAGTTTCTGGCACCCACCAACAATGTCCCCGTCCCACCCCACATAACACTTGTAAGTATGGTTGCTCTGGTGTCAACGCGAGCCAGGCAACGGAATCGACGACTTTTGCGTTCTAGCGCATCTTATCAGCCCTTATCAATCGTTATCAGTTTCTGGCACCCACCAACAATGTCCCCGTCCCACCCCACATAACACTTGTAAGGTATGGTTGCTGTGGTGTCAAGGCGAGCCAGGCAACGGAATCGACGACTTCAGCGTTTCTGGCGCGCCAGGGCCTTTCGGCTTTATCAATCGTTTATCAGTTTTTGACAAACAACAATGTGTGCACCCAAACGTACACTTGTAACGTATGCGCCTTGCTCTGGTGTCAACGCGAGCCAGGCAACGGAATCGACGACTTCAGCGTTCTGGCGCGCCTTATCGGCCCTTATCAATCGTTATCAGTTTCTGGCACCCACCAACAATGTCCCCGTCCCACCCCACATAACACTTGTAAGTATGGTTGCTCTGGTGTCAACGCGATCAGGCAACGGAAAAATCCGCGGGGGGGGCGGGGGAACGATTTTGCGTTTGCTAGGCACAACTTATCAGCCCTTATCAATCGTTATCATTTTCTGGCACCCACCAACAATGTCCCCGTCCCACCCCACATAACATTTCTGAGTATGGTTGCTCTGGTGTCAACGCGAGCCAGGCAACGGAATCGACGACTTCAGCGTTATGGCGCGCCTTATCGGCCCTCTTATTTTAAAAGAAAATCCAAATCGTTATCAGTTTCTGGCACCCACCAACAATGTCCCCGTCCCACCCACATAACACTTGTAAGTATGGTTGCTCTGGTGTCAAGGCGAGCCAGGTAACGGAATCAACGACTTTTGCGTTCTAGCGCATCTTATCAGCCCTTATCAATCGTTATCAGTTTCTGGCACCCACCAACAATGTCCCCGTCCCACCCCACATAACACTTGTAAGTATGGTTGCTCTGGTGTCAACGCGAGCCAGGCAACGGAATCGACGACTTTTGCGTTCTAGCGCATCTTATCAGCCAATTATCAGTTGCTATCGCTTCCAATCATGTTATCCAGCAATGTCCGGGACGCTCAATAAAATATAGGTGTGGAGTATAGACGCTCTTTTACCAATATGAACGGCAAAACGAAATTGGCGATGCTCGCTTTCTAGCCCCTCTTATCAGCTATTATCAGTCGTTATCAGTTCCTATCACGTACCACTTGTGTCCCCATCCCACCCCCTATAACATATGTAAGAACCACTGCGCTATCGTTACTGTGACTCGAGCTATGAATTTCCGGTCAAACACACACACACACCAACAGACACACGCTAGCCGCTTATATATAGTAGGATAGTTAGGATTTTTATCCATGTTTACCGGATGGTGGAGGATTCGTGAGAACGGGGAAGGAACTAGGGGCTTTGCGGGGTAATGGATAAAAGCGGGATGGCTCGAAAATTGGATGAAGTAGCGAGGTTGACTTCGGACCTCTAGCTAAATGTTCCACAATTAATAGAGATCTTTATTTGTCAGCTTTAGCATCGGGGAATGTAATAACGAAACAATCGACCTATATAATATAAAACGCTGTGTGCCTGTGTGTGGTGTGTGTGTGTGTGTGTGTGTGTGTGTGTGTGTGTGTGTGTGTGTGTGTGTGTGTGTGTGTGTGTGTGTGTGTGTGTGTGTGTGTGTGTGTGTGTGTGTGTGTGTGTGTGTGTGTGTGTGTGTGTGTGTGTGTCACGAAATTCATAGCACGCGTCGCAGCAGTCGTTAGGAGCTGATTTTTTGATATGATATAGGGGGTGGGACGGAACATATTTGGTGGGGAGTCACACAAGTGATAACGACTGATAAGAGCAGATAAGAGGCGCTGAAACACAAATTTCACGAAATTCGATTGGTGCGCTTCGCTCAGGTCATCGCAGGAAGTGATTTGGGAATGTATGTAAGGTTTGGTGTGACTGGGAACATATTTGGTGGGGGTCACCAAGTGATAACGACTGATAAGAGCAGATAAGAGGCGCTGAAACACAATTTCACGAAATTCATAGTGCGCTTCGCAGCAGTCGTCAGGAGCTGATTTTGGGACATGATATAGGGAGGTGGGACGGAAACATATTTGGTGGGGGGGTCAAAAGTTGATAACGACTGATGAGGACTGATAGTAACGATATGCGTACGAGCGTAGAGATCACTTGAAACCAGATTGTAGATAATGCATTTTATCTCTATGTCATTTCATTAGCGTTGTAATTGTAAACTCAAACACCTTTCGACCGCTACACCTTCTGAGTTCTTGAGGATGAATGGGATGCTCGAATAAATACGATAATGAATACTGGGCATTCCGTTTTGAGATTATATTCGACCGCTAAATTACCTCGATACTCGATGCATGGTGGTTGTTTACATACATCACTTTAGCTGTGCACTTCACTGCGCTTATCAAACAGTGAGATACAGCCAAGATGGGCAACGGACAGTAATGCATTTAACGAAGCAGCTATAAGTTTAGCGGTGAAACCCTAAAGCTTCACCGATTGTCAGTTCTATCAATGCGCGCGGTAGCGGGCGGAGCTAAACTGGTAATATAATACAGTAGAGTGGTTTTCGATATTCTTGTGAAGGAATCCAGCAGATCAAGAAAAAAAATTGTTTTCAAATATTTTAGCAGTGTGTTCAGAATTGAAAAAGCTTACCACGAAAGGATGATGGGTCGTGGTAGTCATGAAGCCAAGACTACTGGATGTGCTTTTGGACGGAATCTGTTTTCCAAATCTGGCAATCGATTTTGACGGAATATGAAGCAAAATAGAGCAGGTAGCAGTCGGCCCATAGGCGAGGTCAGGTAGGTTCGTCACGTTCGTACTTTTCAATAAGTTTGCGCCCCCCTCCCCCACCATCAGTTTTAGAAGGCTTCCGCAATACGATCCCACTTCCCCCTTCTCCGACCAACACCATCCTCATCATGGCTGTTTGTATTTTGATTTTGAGATCAGTCGACGCAGCTCCACCCACTTTGCCCTCCAAAACAGTCGTCGAGCGTGGGAGAGGGGTGGAGAGAGAGGGAATAAATTAAAAGAATAAAAGCAGCAAATCAGGTGATTTCTAATTCTCACTATTTTGGTGGAACTTTCATACGTCAAAACAACCCCTTTTAACAACCTCCATTCCCTCTATGATAACCTTGCTCAACCACAGAATGCGACCTCCACCTTCCCAAAATCAAAAATGCGACACCCTCGTTCGAACAGCGCGTACGGTCGGGCTGACCCTCGTTGTAGGATCGATTCCCTGATTTCTTCTCTTTGATTTCCCGATTTCTTTTGCCCTTGCTGCAACATGGGAAAAGCTGGGAAAGGCTCCCATTTACATCGATCAATGCTTGCCTACACTTACCCGTACAGAGTTTGCGAAGAATTCGCAACAAGTTTGGGCGCTACTTGCAAATGACTGCACTTGAAACCCGCAGAAATCTTGACAGACGTTTTTGCAGCAGACTGGTGTGATATTCGTGTAGTGGAAATAAATAGTCCTAGCGGCAATTGTAGCCGAATCACCCGTCAGGGAATCGATTTTAGGACCTCTCCTTCGTGGCCCGGACCACTACTGCTGCTCTATCTTGCTTCATAACTCCACTCAAAAAACCGATTAGCAGATTTGGAAAGCAAATTTGTGATCAGCGTCTAAGAATCCACCCAGTGTGCGTCTCGTGCATGCGACACACTTCCACCGATCATTATTTCCTGGTTAGGTCTCCAAGCTGCAATGAGCTCATCCTACAATTCGTTCCAAAGAGTTGTGGGTACCATTGCTCCTCAGCGGCCACTATCTAAACCATGAATTCCCTCAAGCAGGCCAAATTAGAGCTCTACTTCTCGAATTCTGGAAATTTCTCTTCACTGCGGCATCACCTCGCGCTTATGCTTTCATACGAGCCACGACAAAATGGCGTACCCGCTGTACTCAAAATGAGGCAAACATAGCAATGATTTGCAACATAATTCGAAAAGAGAACCGCAAGTCCCTTACAACTTTCTTAGAGCGGCCGATACCGTAGAAAAAACTCTCTGTTATCTAATCACTCGCCGCGTGTAGACCTGCTGCGAGTGGTTAGACAGTTGGTGGGCGTGTCGCGCCAGCAATGCGCCAAGAGTGAGCCATGCTAGATCGCCGAGGTCAAATCTTTCGCTGCAAATTGCGTGTCAGTCCGCACCCTCACGGACGATCTGCCCTATCTCCCCGCTAGGCAATTTTCCCCTTCTTCGACCTTCGTTCTTATCGTGAAAACCTCCTCTAATCGTCTGCCTCGCAGAGGTTCTAATATGCAAAACGAATTCGGAAGGCAATATACTATACGGAATACTGGTTTCAAGCTGATCAAACCTCTTTGAAGTCTGCCACAAAAATAGGGTTTCAAACTCACATAACTACTCCCTGAAGATTAGCAATTACTCATAAGGCTTTCGGCGATCATATGGAGAAATTTTTTCGTTTTCTCTTTTATTGACATCTTATCATTTTCAGGCATATGAGGAAACATCTACTGCTTAAACAATTAACAGAAAAGAAAAACATCAGATTCACATATCACTTGGCGCTTCGATCACAAGGGTCAATTCATTCTCGTAGAACAAAGAAAACAACGAGAAGAAAGTACCCGCAAACAAGATAACGGTCACACTGAGTAAAACAGATTGGTCAATGGCATAGGAGACACATTAAATCTGATATTTAAAGAGGGCACTAAAGAAAATTCAATAACTCTACACAGTATTTAAACAACGGAAGATGATCCAATAAAGTGGCACATGATCACTAGAGATCATTATTTGAACCAGAATATGAAAGGGCACATAATCAGAGAGCAATGGCTACGATTGAAAAAAATGATGAAATGGCCAAAAACCCGGAGCTGATGTTAATTTAATCATGAACAGCTTAAATATTACAGGTTTCCGTTCTGAGTGGTTGCAGTGGACTCATCCCCATTCATGCGCTCTTCCCTCATTCGCTTGCTTTGCTCACGCGATACCTGCAGGGTGAAAAAAAAACGCATGAGATTTGTCCCGTGTTACAAAAACAGTGAAAAATAAACAAACAAACGAATATAAAAATATGTAAACCAAATAAGAACAAATGGAAGTTTGGTTAAGAAGAGCTGTGCGATGCAATCTTCCTTAATTTTTTTGTAGTGCCAATATTTCTGGTGTGGGATCAGTGATAAAAGAGCTAGCTTGGCGAATTCAAATAGCAGTTGTGATTTCGAATTAGCGAATTTTGAACTACGCTGTGACTCCACGCCTATGCATGCCCTTCACTGCTTCAGCTGATCCTGATTCAGGCTGGAATTTGTCGAGGAATTTTGGCAGCTAATATCCACTACTCTCCCGTGTTGAGGAAGCACAAAGGCAGCTTACGACGTTGGTCTACCCTGTCCTACGGGGTAAAATAGGCGCGGAAGTGATGTCTTTGATACTTTGGCAAAAAAATTTCGTAGAAAACTTGAAGGTATTTTGGGCAAGCGAAGTGTTTGCATGTGTCGACAAATCTGTGATATTGACCAAGCCATGTCTAACATCTGCGTGCACAATTCCCAAAAGTGTCAGTACTGCAAAAGTACCCACATTATTTCAAAGACAATGTGGATCAAGTGGATCACCGTAACTGCCCATCTCTCTCACGGCAGTTGACCCCTACCTGTACATCCTATCTAGCAAATAGTATCGCAGACTACTTCTACAACAGGCTCGGATCCAAGAAGTTTCAGGATCAAAGCCGGCTTCCCCCTCATTGCAAGATTTCATCGAAGCTGCAACCAATTGCATGTGGATTTTGGTAATAGGTCAAAAAGTGCTAGTCGCTGCGGCGTGATGATAAGAAAGGATCGATAAACAGAAGCTCCATAGGTGAGCTTCCTATCGTGAGTTCTTTCATTGTAAGCGTGATGAACAACTCACCGCAGCTAATTTCATCTGTAACTCCAAAAATATAGGCATGGCCGATGCATCGTTGCTGAGGATGTAGCTTCGCACAGTTTCAAGAGCAGATGAAAGCTGTAACGGAATGATTAACACAGCGAACTTGATGTTGCGGAAACTTCACAGGAGAGCGCGATTATATGCTTAAGGATTCCCGCTGATTATAAGAAGTTCATCGAAGGCAACCAACTATGTATACTCGATATCGGTGAGTTGGGGTGGGCGTGTCACCGGAAGTGACGTGCACTTGATAGAAACTATGTGGATAAGCTGCTTCCAACATACATCGCTGGATATCAGCAAAGCATGCTGGCAACAGCTTATCCGCACTTCTATCAAGTGCACGTCACTTCCGGTGACACACGCCCCCCACCCCAAACTCTGGATATCGACTGTACAGGGGTGGCCAAAAAAAAAGAGACATTGCGATCGCTCTCACATCAGATCGGTATGAGCACACTTTGTACTTCAAATCGATGTTCGACTAAGCGCCCTAACTGTTATTATTAATGGAAGAGCACATTCTAATCTATCTAAACCTTACATGATAGCCTTCTACACCGACGACATCAGAAGATTTTCCCACGGAAACATGGTTCACAGTATGAGCTCAACGAGGTCGACGAGGTACCATAGACCATTACGACGTTTCTGAAAACGCTGGTCAAAAGCGGTTTTGCACAGTCCACAAGCTAATGTCTCTAGAAGCTATTCAGCAGTTTATCTATTGGAGAAATCCCCGAGTCGCCAGTGCAAGCTTTTAGGGGAGCGGGGAGCCGGAGCGATTACGGTAAGCCTCGTTGAGCTCGACGGTGGCGGCAGATGACGTCATATTCTGAAGACGGCGGGGACAGTGAAGGAGGGCCTGCTTCTGTTTACGGGGAACACCTAAGGAATATTTTCGCCGTAAAACTTTCATTAACATCGGCACCCTGTGCGACGAAAAGTTCGATGATGTGCGCCATGGGCAAAGTGTCTCTTTTTTTTGGCCACCCCTGTATATGCGCATTTTGCCAAATGGCAGGTTTATAAGTCAGGCAAAAATAACCACTGCGACATCACCCGAGCTACAAGGGGTAAGCCTAAGGTCAAGACCAGGTTTGGGTAAATAATGACACATTTTCTTACGCTTAACCCTAAAGTTGGGCTAAAGTTTGTTACAAGCGAATCAGAGGTCTCCTAACTAGTGAACCCTACCTAACGCCAGAGAACCTGAAAGATACAGGCTATAAGAGTGAATTTATGGAAATGAACTTACCGAATAAAAACTTAGGAATGTGGGACCAAGAGGGACCCGTACACCTTGAAGGAAAGCGCAACGAGGAAAAGTGTCTACTTGAAAAAAATGCTGGGAAAAATTCGCGAAGCGACTTATTGTTAGAAGGAGTGAAAAGTAGCAGATAGAAAACGAAGACAAAGTAAGGTGTTTTCATCACCATTGAACTGATAATGCCTCCATCGACTACTCGTAGATGTAATGAAAAGTCATGTGAAGATGAATTAAGGATCGCACAAGAGAACAATGAGGAGGAAAAAGCGACATGTTCGCTAAGAGTGCACAGTGAAGGGAATGGAAATGATTTATGAGAAAAGTGGGCGAAATGTTTTTGAGAGTGAAATAGATGGAGTGAACCAAGCAGATGGACAGCTGGTTGCTTACGATCTCGTTAAATTAGCAAAATACCTGACTTTTGTTTATCATCACTCCACTATAGCGCATAAGCACACAGGAAAGATCATCGAGAACATCTAGAAGCAAATTGTGTGAAGCTCACAAACCTCTTTGTCGTATACACGAATCGCTGCACTCTTCACCACGGCAGCAATGAAACCTTTCTCGTCGGACGCCTAAAAGATTTACGCCGTAAGCGTGTAGAAGGTGAATGAAGGTTTAACAAAATACCAGTGTCGGAGAGAGTTGCTGCATTCTGGCTGGCGAGACCCGCGAACTAGGCATCCCATTCACACAAGTATTGATCTGGCCATCTGTAAAAATTCTAAACATTTTGACATCTTCGATTTTCCGCTGTTACGATAAATTGGATGGAAGAAAGGGACGTATGCCCACTACAAACGGACGACGAGCCCCACTGGCGAATAGAGACGCGTAAATACCACAGCGAAATGCGTGCCCATCGTTACGTAGCTAGCCCTAACCCTAGCAAGCCCCACTTGCCGTGACACGCCTGCCTTCAAGTATGTAGAGGATTGATATGAACGGTGATTCTGTTATCGCCGTACATTGCTCTTCATGGCATTTCATGTTACCTATTATGTTGGCCGTACCTTTGAGTTTCTCGGTAATGTATTATCAGTGAAAGGATGATGCTTGTTGGCTTGATACCGGCTATCGGGATCAACACGTACAAGCGAGCTCGGCTTGGTCAGTGGTTCGCCCAGAGCGGAAATTAAAGGATAGAAGGGACCCATTCCGCGAGTTTTAGCCAATTTTTCTCGAATTTTTCTTAACCAGTGTACGCTACCACCACTACTTCCATTATGAGTAGCGGGGAGCAATGCCAACCGATACAACAAAAACTTGGCTGGGAATGTACTCCGAAAATTCGTGGGTGATTATACAGTTCATATTATCCAGATTAGTCCCCCGTCAACCGCCGGGACCTTTCCGCTATGGTGCGCAAGCTTGTGTATACCAACACCTCTGGAAGTGACGCGTATGCAACACAATGGTGTTTCATACAGTAGAAGGGACACAATCATGATATGACGGTAGATTTTTCGCTTCCCTTCCTCATCCTCCCTTCCTCTCTCCACTGCCCTCCAGCTGCCACTGCAGCACCATGTGGAATGAACGGAAGTGTGCTAAGCAGGTCAATAATAATAAGGCCAAGTTGGTACAGGCGACGAACCCCGAAGAACCGGGAGTGATGGCAAAGAAGTATGAAGAGATAACAAGACCGTCCGAATGTGTGCTAAGCAGGTGTTTATATAGCCCTAAGAGTGTTATCACAACTATCCTGCTACAAAACATTGATATCTCAAATCCTGTAAGCTACCCGATTTGTTAGCGGTTTGTTTATCCCATGAGCTTCCTTCTCACTCACTTCATTTTGCGGACGGACACACATACATACATACATACACACACACGCACTCACACACACACATACAGATACACAAACCGACACACAAAGTTAGCGCTTTATATAATAGAAGGATTATTTGACAAAAGCAATAGTTCTGAAACACTTTCGCCCATTTTGATATTTAGGTTATGTTTTTGTGATAAAATCCTGACCAGCAATGATATGACATTGAGTCATACACCGACTTTTCTTCAACGCTTCAGAGAATGTTTCTCGAGGCTCTTTTACAAAAACTAAGAAGTTGTGGATCCGAAAAAGAGCGACCTCACTTTTCAGTTAGAGTGAATGTCCTTACACCAGTGATACTTAAGGTCCGGGTACGGTGCGACCATTTACAGCTCGGACCCAGGGGGATACGTGAGTAGAAATCTTGCGAGCTTCCAGGCATTCTTAGCGGGCTTCTATTTTGGTTCAGGGTGATTAGCAATTTATGTATAAGAAATAAACATCGCGTACTGAGGCTCCTGCGAGCTCGTTGCTGCCTTCACTAGGATGGCTGGTGAAGAAGCTCTTGGAGGCGGGCGTCACTGAGATATCCTGGCTATGCGACGACGTCGCCTTGATAGCGGATAGTAGAGAGGAACTTCAAGCCAAGGTGCAGAAATGGCAGAAGGTCCTGGCAGAAGGTGGGCTACGGCTGAATGTCAAGAAGACCAAGTTCCTGAGCTCCGAAGAGGGTGCAGAGCCGATCGTGGACGGCCATGGTGAGACCATCGAAAGGGTGGAGGACTTCCGATACCTTGGGAGTGATCTGGCAGCCGACGGTAGTGTGGATCAGGCGGTGAAGGCTCGGGTCAACGCTGCATGGATGAAATGGAGGGAGTCCACTGGAATCCTCTGCGATCGAAGGTGCTCCAGAGCGCTCAAGGGAAGGTGTACCGGACAGTGGTAAGGCCTGCGATGCTCTACGGCAGCGAGTGCTGGCCCTGAACAAGAATCACGAAAGGCAGCTTCACTCGCTGAAATGAGGATGCTGAGATGGGCCTGCGGCTGGACGCGGCTGGACAGGGTCAGAAACGAGGATGTCAGAGCGGTCATGCAGACTGCCCCTGTCCAGCTGAAGGTACGGGAACAGCGTCTGCGATGGTATGGGCATGTGCTAAGGAGGCCACAGGATCATCCGATAAGAACAGCGATGGACTTCGAAGTGCAAGGCAAGCGACCGCGAGGAGCCCCAAAGAAGAGGTGGAGAGACGTGATCAAGAAGGACCTAAGTGAAGTCATGGCCACAGCAGAAGATGCCCTGGACAGAGCAAAGTGGCGACGACTGACAAAGACAGCGGACCCTGCGACTGCGCGGGACTAACGCTAGGGAGAAGAAGAGACGGTGAACGGCATGCCTATTGAAGCTATTGCAGATAGTGTCAGTCGTTGACACGAATCCATAGTTATGGAGACATTTGTACTAGACAGTGACTCGGAGTACGGATTTACTAGTGGTCGAGGTTTTTTGAATTTTCTTGGATAACTACTGACTGCAGCACTTATATCCACCTCGTGGATTGAAGCCTCGAGAATGCTCTACCATTTGTTAGTCATAAATGTTACCTATGAATTTCAGAAAAAAAATTCAGAAAGAATGTTGCAGAACTTTCTTTCCAACCTAACATTATTTCCCCCACACCCAGCCTGGAGACATGAAAACTTTTGCGATTTATCGAGCCATCAATGCCTGCATTTTAGGCACACCATCTGAATGGGCTCGAAGGTGAAGACGCCGCAATTACACAAAGTGATCCCGTAGGAAGTGAGAAAGTTTCAGCAAGTGACTCATTAATGTAGCCGCTGAAATTCAACAAGATGTCTAGCAAGTTAGGGCAGATTTTGGCGGCGTAGCGGTACCTCCTTTGCAGGCACAGCATGGGCCCGATTCTTTGGATCGAATTCCGATAAAGCTAGCCAAGCCTTTGAACCTCAGTAGATGGGTACTGGAATCTAACCTTGGACAGCAAAAAGGTCACTTGTACATACATAGGCCCTGCGAGATAAGTGCGCGATGGAATCCCCCTCGACGTTGAATAAAATACAGCGCCTGAATAAAGGTCGCGTGCATCAAAAGGGATAGATCAACGTGGAATTTTTATCATTTAATTTATTGAAGCGTTGAGTTAGAGAGTGAGTCCAGAGAGTCTAAACCGTCATCTTTCATTACAACTCAAGAAACTTATAATAGCAGAGGCATCATTGAAAATTCAAGTACCTGCACTCGCAGTTTCATTTCTTCCAAAAAGGTTATTCAAATCAAGAGGCTTAGTGTTTGCAATGCTGACAACGGCAACAGGAGGCGCACTTGGTTTTGGTGGAGCGACCGCTTTCTCAACGCAGTCCAGCAACGCTGCTGTTGTTCCTGCAACACTTATTTTAACCCCATTGCAGCCTGATCGCGAAAATGAGTTTTTGTTCAAAGCCAGTGACCACAATGGATGGAGGTCGGTGCGGCTATGATGAAGCCACTAAACGTTGCTGGTAGACTCAACCGCTTAGCGTGCTGAGGGATGTGGCTAGAACCGACTCTCAACACTCCACCAATTATCCAGTGACGCCACCAAGAACCGCACCACCCTCCAGCCATGGTGATCACTGCCTTCAAGAAAATCTGTGCAGATCAGGTAAGATGCGGAATTGGTATAACAGTCGAAGGAACCTTGTATTGCATGTCAGTCATTTGTGAGAGCGCTGTGAGCATGGCTAAGACTTACCCGCCGTGTCGTACTTCTCCCATCCTCTGTTCAAAATGAGGTGGTCAACCGGCGACAAACTTGTTTGAAAAGACTTCCAAATCACCAGTTTCACAGCTCTGCCCTAATCTATCGCATTAGGTCAAGTG
>MU869339.1:0-34381 GCA_036418205.1 Ostertagia ostertagi | reverse complement strand
TATTCTAACACATTGACGACAACGCGGGGGATATATATCCCGCGCATTGCAGGCCATGTCGGACCGTGCGGGATATATATCCCCCGCACCCATTACACTCATTTTTTTCGCGCACGCCTGATTCTTTTAGAAGTTTCTTGTATTTATTCCATGGAAGACCCTTAGAATGGTCACGTATACTTTAATTTAGAGGAGGATTTCTGAACCATACGAAATCTTCATTTCAATAAATTTTTCGTTTACTTTTTCTTTTTATGAATGTGAAGATTTAAATAGTAGTAGAAGTAGATACGGAACCTTAGGGATGACAATATGTGTGTTTTGATTGGAAATAATCAACGTAAAATTGCTTTTGAGGTCCATTGCAGCTAGTTCTGAAAATTTCGCTTTTTCATTGTTATTCCATGTCTTTCGATCGAAATTCCACTACTGTACCCCTGGGTAGGTTGTGCTCATTACAATTTACTGATCTGGTTTTGTATTGATCATTATTTATGTATTTATCACTCAAAATCTGCTTGAACGACCTGAGGCGGCGCGCCCGCAAAATCGCCGCGGTCCCACGTGGCCAAAAAAGCCAAAACTCGCGTTGTCGTCAACGTGTTAAATCATAGAACCGTGACGACAACCTTGTTTCTTCATCTCATCATTCTCTTGTAGTCTAGTCTCTTGTAGTTATTTACTTTTGTATTGTTATTGTTTGTTTTTTCATAGATTTCCTATGGTATCACTTCTCTAGCGTTTTCATATGCTGCGCATTTTACCATTTGTTTCCAGATGCTACACATGATACACCTCAAGTAATAAATAAATAAATAATATTTAATAATCACGTATGTGAAATGCTGGTGCTACATAGGTACTGTAGCGATGATGTCCACTGGTCTTTAGCGGTCAGTAGACAACAATTTTGAAGGTGATTTCCTTTTTTCCGAAAGCCAGACAGCATAGATGCATAATATCCAAGTCGCTGGATCTTGTATGAACTCCTTTCGATTGAGGCTCAGAAGCACAATGATCGATGGAAAGGTAGTCACAATGAATGTTGGCGCCAACCTGCTCCTAGACCCATTCAGCCGGAACACTTTAAATAGCCGTATAGCGAAAGTGTCGAGATACGCTGTCCTACCAGCAATTTCGACCACTTATACGGTAGCAGCTTTGGCTCTACCTCTCAGAAGACAGCGTTCATTTCGTATGGCGGGATGATGAGCGAGCAGGATGTATCGTTAGCTATCTCGTCTAAAGTAACAATGACTGATTTTCACAAGGCGGTCAATTTTTTTCTGAATGCAGTGCCACGCTAAAACCACTGGACATGACCATGGTGATGTAACGCCAAAGCTGAAAATGGCGGTATGACACTTGTCTTTCGACTGTGGTAATATTGTTCGTTCCTATAAAGGAAGGACGACTTTGATGATCACAACTTGCGATCGACCACGTAATGCTACAACTATTGCACAAAGTGCCTTCACCACGAACCTCCTCAGTAATGAAATTTGTTTTCAGTCAGTGTCATACTGTAGGGAAGCGCTTTTCCGGAACACCTGAAGAACTTTCAAATGTTCTGATGGTTTGAATGGCACATGCAGGGCTCACCCTCATGATTGAGAGAGACTCCTTCTTGATAGCGTCATTATTCCTTCCCATAAATAACGCAAAAAAAGTAAAAATGGTTTTTTCCCTCAAATGAAGCCTTGGAAGCACGGTTGGCGTCCACTACTGACTACTAATATGTAGATAGTTAATGATCAACCCTTCAAAGACCGTATGGCCGCCACCGGCTCGCTTTTGTGGTTTATTTGGCCTTTTTTTCATGTTTCACGACTAGGTACCTGTCGCCGCTATCCGGGCAAAATACGCTATTAATAATAGTAAAATTGTTGGAGTGGAGAAGACTATTGATAAAAAAAAATTCGAAAACAAAGGAAGTACATAAGTACGCACAAGGGCGGTCGTCGAAGGGTCAAAGAAGTGTGTCAATTGTGAGATTATTTCAGTGAGGTCGTACTTTCTATATTCAAAGAGCATATTTCATGCCAAGAAGTGAATGAAAGGCAAGGAATCGATCCGAATGAGCGGCTCTTGAGACACGCATGCTTCTATTCCGTTTTGAACGTATAGATTTGAATGCGACTTGGCTTTATGAAAGCCTGCGTATCTTACGTGATCTTGCCCGCCTCAGCGTTCTGTAACAGTTCACGACCTGATGATTGAGAGGCATTTTGGCGTGGGAAGGGTAGGGCATTGGATTTGCGATCGTATCATGGTAAGTGGCGCTCACTACACACGTGAGCCCCTGTAAGTCTTGGATATCTGCAAAGACGCGATTTAAGAAAGTTTAAAAAAGAAACTTAGTATGGAATTGCTTCTTTGGGGCTTCTGATGCTGTCTTGTTTTTCGTAGGTCTTCATAATTCCTTTGAAAATGGACATGAATGCGCCTATTTCAGTGCCAGCTATGACGTTTTCGACGTGGCTTCAGGGTTTCTCGCAATGGATGTCAAATTTAGAGGCCACAATGAGATTTCGAGTAAATGAGGCTGAACCAAGAGGATCTTTATGCGAAAAAAAAAGAATGGCGAGACCTTTCAAATTTGTGTAAGGAAGCATTTGTCCGTCCTTTGTTCAGTCGTCTGCCGAGGAATTCAATTCGCACGGAATTCAACATTGATGAATAGATGTTTTCAACAGCTGAAAAAGGATTTGGCTCTCTTTGCTGCTCCTTTCTGCTCAGGGCAAGGTTTGAGCTCTTGGACGTTTTCTAGGTTTCCAGAGATAGCTGGACACACTCTTTTACTCTCTTGTTAATAATTATTAGATCGGTGATTTTGTGGCGTCGTTTTGAGCGGTCGGCTTTCAAATTTCATGACACTCTCGAAGCACAACGACCGAAGAAACCTCCATTCATGACCACCGCACTGAAGTAGCGTTTTCCAGGCGAACTTATCCCATTATTAACACATTCACGACGACGCCCCTTTTCCACTTTTCGGTCGCGTGGGACGGACGCGATTTTGTGGGCGCCGCCGCCTCACCACATAACCGCAGATTTTGTTTTGTAAATGAACAAAAACATGAATGTCACAAAATAATTTCTGCAATGTCCAATGCGTAAAGATTATCTAAACATATAACAGTAGGATTTCGATCAGAACGACAAATAGTGGTTACGAAAAGAGAGCATTTATTCACTTTCCCCGTGAAGGAATTTAAAAGCATTTTACACTCGATTACGAGGTTTGCCCACCTATCTGTCCATTCCTAGCGCCTGGCAAGCAGTTGGCAGCCCATATGGGCTGCCATCGTCCCAGGAGCGCATGTTGTTGGCAGCCCATATGGGCGGCCATCGGCGTGAATGTGTTAAGGAAATTAAATTCTTCCACTTAAAAAGCCGTCGAATGGCGATTTGGACATCCTCGACTAGTTGCGAGATTTCTCCTCCATAAACCGATGAGATAAATGGGAAAGTGGTAATCTAACAGAGCTGGAGAAAGGCAGAAGGACTTAAGGCAGAATTTACGATGAAAAGTTAGCTCATTGGAAATAAGGTAGGTGGTCAGTGGAGCAGGGATGAAGAAGAAACCATTTGAAACGGCCCGAAACCCGAGAAATGGGACCCTTCCTTGCCCGTTGATTTGCGCATTGATGCGACTCTCATCGCTGTGCCCTCTTCAACACTACGCTCTCTCTGCTATCTAATCACTCGCCACGTATAGACCTGCGGCGAGTGATTAGATAGTCGGTGGGCGTACCCCGCCAACCGCGCCAAGAGTGAGCCATGCTAGATCGCCGAGGTCAAATCTTTCGCTGCCAATTGCGCGTCGGTCAGCACCCTCAGGAGGTCCGCCTGTCTCCCAACTATGCAATTTTCCCTTCTTTGACCTTCGTTTATCGTGAATTCCTCCTTTAAGTTTGCACACCAGTTTATGGAGGTGCTAAGAGAACCGTCAGTGAAGAGAAGGCAAAAGATCAGCGCCCGTGTTTAGGATGCGCTGGGCCCAGGTTCCAGTCAAGGCAGAATGTTTTGCAAATAATTTTCTTCTCATTCGGAGTTTGGTTTCGTCCTCCATGCTACCTACTTGGCTATCGCTACTTGCTTGCCTTTCTCTTTTGAATGTCACACTCTCGCTCTTGATGCCACTATTCTGATAGTCCTTCTCTGTGCTCCATTCTGTTCATTTGCATACTCTTTGTCTTACTGCCCCCCCCCCCCCCCCCCCTCTAGTCCTAATCACATTAATCTCGTTCGCTAGCTTATTTTTATTTCCAGTTCCTTCCCACGCCATCAAACTTGTCTTATGCGATGCTTCTTCTCAATGCACGTTGGCCTCACCACGGAAGCAGGCGTCAATGTGCTACAAGTACCAACGGGGGTACTCCAGTGAGCTGGAGCGAAGGGGTCGTATTTGCTCGGTGTAAGAAGTGGCATGTGATGAGAGGGGAGCGGCGCGGGAGAAAACTTATCGTTTCAGCGCGCGTATATACCCCCCTCCCCCCCCGCTCGACGGTAATTTTGGAGGAAAAAGTGGGCGGAGTTTGGTGGGATGAGTGGTACCAGAATGAAATACTATTATGGAGAGGATGATGCGTGTTGAAGGCGAGAAGGTGTCGTACGAAGCCAGGCGGGGGAGGAGGAAGCGTCGAATAAAAATGGAGAAGCTACCAACGATACGACCGACCCGCAGGAAGTAATGAATGTAGAAACTAATCTAATATTATTTAACTTCGACACAGCTAGTAGTTTGAAGGATATTCATGCAATAAATTAACATTATTACTATTATTGCTAGTGAGTCTTACACTTACTTGACTCTCCGGGTATCTCCCAGGAGACCCGTCGCGCGGCAAAAAGGCAAAGGCAGCGGACGAGTCGCGCGTCACATATAGGATTCGCGTCCAAGTTGAAAGAGGTCCCATTGGCAAGTCCTACACGCACATCACCGCGCGATCAACTCTCGAACCGCTTTTGCGCGCTACGGGCCTCTGGCGGGGGTACCGGACACTCTCTCGAACGCCACTGAATAGAAGTTTAGCTATAAGGTAATTCGTCACCCAGACATTGATCATTCAAGTAGTATAGAAGGGCAACGTATTGGGCGCCTGCCATTCCCTTCTTGGGTGCGCAAGGCATTCATCTCCATTCCTGTAAATGTTGTGTGTGAATGTTCCGTTGATGTGTGTAGTAGTATTTTGAATGCGATTTCACCTATAGAATGACTTGTAGGAGCCAGCCAAATGTACAACTCACTATTTTATCCTTCAACAAACTCGTGCTACCATTGAGCCGACCTCGTAGGAGTAGTAGCCTCGGCACGACAGGCCACGTTCCAATATTATCCCGAACTTGCTCCATACCTACCATCTAGTTTTTCATTCCGCTCGTAAACTAAATTTTGGGTAAAAATTTGGGTGCTACGAATAAGAAAGAGCGAGTGGCGCTCAACTGGGACGCACAGATCTTGCTAGACCCGAGCCTTCTCTTGTCCATTAACCGGTTTAGTCCAATTTATAAGCTAAAATTAAAAGGATAAAAAGGATAAAGCATTTGCCGTTGATCAATCCCTTTTTGGGATGCGGCACGCATTCTACTTCCATTTGTACATTCGTAGTGGCGTTTGAATGCGATGTGGCCTATACAATGACTTGCGGGGGCCAGCCGATGTTCAAGTCAGTGTTTTTATCCTCCCAGACAAGTCTGGTACCAATTAACCGACCCCGGAGGGATGGAAGGCTTGGTTGGCCCGGGCGACTCACGACCCAGGATTTGATCCCGGACCGCTCGCGTGGTAAGCGCGCCACTTGTCACTACACCACTTCCGCCCTTATGAAATTTATGAAAGCTTTAGAAATTTGATGGGAAAAATTGTTCCTTAGTGTATTAGAGCGCTTTCAAACTCAAAATCGAACATTCAATAGCATTAAGTTCAATACGCTCTACGATTTCATAATTTTCTTTCTTTCTTTTTTCTCTCGTTTTTTCTTGGATGCACTCGAATGCGGTGAGGCTATGCGAAAATGGATGGTTTAGGGAGCAATGTATGCTATACGAAGTTAGTAGAATACATTCAGAACGGGGAGCTATGTCGCTTCAAAAAGCGTTCAGATTCGCTTTATCGGATGGCCATAAAGCCTCTGACGTGGAGATTGCTCTGCCCATAAGTGGGATCTGCCTCCCTTCTTGCCATAAGTGGTAGCTATGAGCCAAAAAAGAAGTGGTTCGACAGCTAACCTGCAATAGATGTGTGTTTGATGCGATATGTCCGCCTTAAGATGATATCTCCATCTCTTCATCTCTTACAAGTCATATAACTTTACACCGCAAAAATAGTAAGAGTCTTTAAAATTTCAGTACTTCATGCTGTGTGCAGTATCACCGCTATTACGATCACCTGTCATCACCGTTCTCCCGTTGATCATCGAATTGCTCGACGTCTCCATTCGTCCCTGTCGCGTGCAAGAGTTGTCCAGTGGACCCTCCTCGCTCGAGGGACACGATGTCCTTCATTCCTTTCGTTCAGAGCTTTCGTGAAGAAGTCTGACCATCGGGCCGGCGGTCGTCCAGGTGTTCGTTTGACGTCCCGAGGGATCCAGTCGGTAACCGCTCTGGTCCAACGGTCATCGCAAAATCGCATGACGTGTCCGGCCCACCTTATCTTCGATTCCTTGGCGAAAATACGGCAGCGTCCCTGATCCTCGATCGTTGGCGTAGTTCGGCACTCCGGATTCCCCTCTGCACTTGCGAGAGGAGCATCGTCCTCTCGACAGCGCGTTGCATAACGCTGACCGCATGCTCGTCCTGCCTGCGCAGAGTCCAAGTCTCTGAGGCGTAGGTTAGGCAGGAGGAACGGAATCGAAGAGGTGGGCACGGAGCCGGATGTTCTTCGTCTTCTTCACTACTCCCTCGATGTTCTTATACGCTCCCCAAGCCGCTCGTTTCCTCCTGCTCAGCTCTGGAGCTAGATCGTTCATCATATTGATTTCCCGACCTAGGTACACGTAGCTGGAGCATTCGGTGATGTTCGTTCCGTTGAGCGTGAATGGGGCATCAGGAACCAATCCGTTTCTCATAAACATCGTCTTCGTTAGGTTCAGCTGCAGACCAACCTTACCACAGGCGCAGTCGAAATCAGCCAGCATTCGCTCCGCTTGCTCGATGTTCGGCGTTATAAGAACGATGTCGTCAGCAAAACGAAGGTGGTGTAGTTGCCGGCCGTCGACCTTCACTCCCATGTCTTCCCATTCCAGTTGACGCATGACGTTCTCGAGAGCGGCGCTGAAGAGTTTGGGCGAGATGGTGTCGCCCTGTCGAACCCCTCTCTTGACGTCGATGATGACCTCCTTGTAGAATGGTGAGATTCTGGTCGTAAAGTTGCTGTAGAGCTCACGAAGAATCTTGATGTACTGAGTAGGGACGCCCTGGTTGCCCAAGGCTTCGATGACCGCTTCTGTCTCCACAGAGTCGAAGGCCTTCTTCAAGTCGATGAACGTAGACGATTGAAGAGGAACTTTGGGTGAAACGAAATCTGTACGATTTCAATGCGAAACTCAAATTCCAGGCACTGCTCCAGTCTTCCTTTATTTTAAGTTGCCTGAAGCAATTAGGTGGGTCCTAAGGTTAGGAGGATCCATAATTTCTGTGGCACTTTACATTTATCCAAATGGAAAATTATAGAAGTTCAAGGCTGAAACGTTCTTCGCAACTCAGCATCCAAGATGACCGACCTGAAAAGCTAGACCCTCCGCTCGTTCTCGAATTTCATAGCTTATAACATTTTTTTGTTATTACGTGTTATTTGCTTTTTTTCAATTTGACCGGAATCTGCTTCAGAGGCTCTTTTTTACATTGACTCTTCAATGTAAAAAAAAATGTGGTCACCGGTCATGAAATTGGGCGGAGTGGGTTAACCTCTCCACTAACAAATGCTGTTCTAGCTTCAGCGTTTCAGAGTTCTGACAGCCGAAGCTCAGGCTCTTCAATCAGGTGGGGAAGTGGGGTAGGTGGAGAGATAAAAGATAAGTAGAGTGCACTGAGCACTGCATAACCTCCCGGTGAGCAAAAAGTCTGAATCTGGTAAGAACTCATCGCAACCTAACAAAATGATATAGGAGTAGAGCAATTCACTTTTCTGGTACCGGTTTACCACTCATTTTGCAAAAAAATCAGGAGAATTCGGAAACTCTCTGACAAGCTGTACCTTCGCCTTTTCTGAGAAGCTCAGACCTTTTGCCATAGGATCTTCACCTAACGATGAGCTTTTCTACTTCCCCTTCGTGTGGAAAGTGATTTAATAGGCTAATCAAATTGATTTTCATAGTCCGAGGTCTTCTGCTTTTCGACCACATTTGGTAAGAGAGGAGCGATTCTGTCTTTCGCACGGCGTGGAACAGCTTTAGGTTAATAATAGGCGATAGATTTTTGTTTTCAATCAGGCGAATGCAGGAACTTCCAACAAAAAAAAATTAAATTCAACAACAGCTCAAGGGCTTCAGAAAATATGGACCTACCTATTACCTACTTCATTCTTTCCCATCTACCTCCGTTTTGCCAAAATATCCTGACTGACGTAAGGGGTGGGCCGCATGGGACCTTCTGTATGATTTTGATGTATTGATTTATGGACACTTCTAATGGCTTAATAGGTGGAACTCATGTCTTCAGAACCTCCCTCCTACATTTTTTCGCTTCCTTATGGAGGACGCAAGACACTCCAGCAGCATTTCATCTACTTCAATGGCCTTGACTCACCAATTAATATATCTGCTCTCCAATTTGTTGCGAAGTTGACAAGCCTTTCCATGGACTTAATTGATGCTCCAAAATTGTTGATTTTACCATAAATATAGGCAGCGAATTGGGTTAACGATGCTGCAGACGGAGTCGTTTTTTTGTGGCGTTCGTCTGCAAACAATACTGCTACAGCGTTCGCTCATTGGTTGCCCTGTTATCTTAGCCATGAGTGTTGAGCCGCACATAGTGACTTCGCCCAGTACTAAGATATTCAGAAATGCAAAGATGGCTACCCAGACCCTAGTTTTAATTACACTAAAATAGATACCCAAATACTGCTGTGGTCCGCAAATTGAGGGCCTAATGGTCAGGGCGAAAAAACAGGCGGCACTCACTCTGAATTCAGACAACATTGATGCATACTTGCTAAAATCGCATTTACTCGCCTCCCAACCTTAGTATAGGAAGGCCACTTTCCTATCATTCGACGTTATGATAGCATTCTAACACTGAGGACATCACAAGAATTTGCCATGGGCACCTTAGACACGGTTCGAGCTCAACTGGTTCTGGGCGGGTCATGGACCTTTACAACTTTTTATGGTCGGAAGGGGTCCTGCATATCAGAGCTACTGTCCCTAGGAAGCATTTCGTCAGTTAACCGATCAGAGAAATTCCGTACTAGCTTCAGGCTGTATCAATTACTTTAGGCCTTCTTGAGCTCAATGGTGATTAAAGATAACGTCAGTTTGAGACAGCTGAGGCAGTGGTAAGTGGCCTGATGCTATAATACTTATGGAGGGCATCTTATCTTTTAAGCTTTGTCTACGATGCGCACTCTGTAAGAGAGAATTGTGATGATAGTGGGATCATGTGTATAGTGTACACGGAGTCGAAGAAATCGACCGATGTGTTCGTTTTGATGCTAGCTGCGTTCCGTTCCATATGTGTTGCTAAGGTGGGGGGGGGGGTACAAAATGTAATCTCTTTTCTCAGAGAGCTCGTGGAATTCCTAGAACTACCCGTTGCAGTGATTCCTTGATTCGGAGCAAATGCAGTGCCCGTTTAAACGATAACTCCATCAACTCTACTCAAGCTCGATAATGTCGGCTCTTAATCGTTGCTTTGTTCAGTGAAGACTACCATTAGCTCATTGGTAGTCTTTTAGCATGCCTGATGGGAAGGATTACTAACTACTCAACTGTCGACAGCAACAATGATCCAAGACGCGACAATCTGCTCATTATTATGGTTTGCCATATGCAGTGTTAACTAGAAGGAACTGTGAGATGCATTAATGAGCGATTGCTTCAAGCAACTTCGTAGAAAATAAAATAAATTGAAGGTCAAAGTCGCAGTTTCCACCTACGCGATAATTATCGCAGAGGTTGTTTTGATCGATATTTGGCCTGTGTTCCCGAAAAGGATGGGCCCAAATGCTATCCTCTGATGTCGCTCTAGAAACTCAGTAACATCAAGGGAACTGGTATGGCAGCGATGAATTACTGTCGTGGATTTTGCTAAAGTTTCATCTTTGATTACGTAGAAATAAATATTGATGGTAAACACTGTCTCTACACAAGTGTCACATACAAGGGGGGTCGTATCAAATCACCCATGAAGGGGGGGGGTCGTAAAAAATTTCCAAAGAGTAACAACGATAGGGTTGACCCTGGTGGGAGACGCGCCTCGCGAAGAGTGTTGCGTTTCAGCGCTTCCGACGCTCTCTGCAACTCGCTTTTTCTGGGAATGCGCTTCCTGTTGCACAAACATTGCGCCCTTTTCTCATGAATGTTCACACTGGAGTTTGTCACAAGGGTGATTTTTCATAAGGCGATTTCGCGCAGATTGAAAAACATTGTGATTTCTTTCCACAATTCCACTCCCTCCAATTACTTCACAAGAACCCTTCATGTCCTCTTGTTTTCTTGACAGATGACGGAGGTTCTGCCTTTTTTCCGATGTGCGAAAGATGCAGTGGAGAATTCAATCACGTCTTTGCAATCTCATCAAATTGTTTTTGCCGTATACGAGGTGCACTACGGCTTTTCAGCACTCACAGCTTCTTATTTTCATTATGACGCCCTTCGGCAATGTGCAGCTTCGCATGTGTCAGAATAATTTTGTCACTGTCGACTGATCCACTTCCTTTCCGCAAACTCTGTTCTGGCTATGCTTTTATCAAAGAATATTCTAACAAAAGGGCTACTTTCAGTTTGTCGTCAAAATCACGGACGCAGTAGGGCGAAATTATTAAAAGGAAAATCGTCATTACGCAAACTCACGGCAAACACTCGATGCAGGTCTCTAGCCGTTTACGAGAGAGAGAGTGTGTGTTACCGTCGAAGAGAACACCGCCAATGAGAGTTGCATTGATGGGGGAATCGGCAGACAAGGAAGGGGTTTCATTTCTCGGGACTTTCTCATGATTTTGTTTCATCCCGGCACCACTGACCATTTCTGCGTTGATTACCTTTATTCTAATGGGCTGCCTTAAATTGCAAACTCTACCGTACTTGCAAATCCTACACTCTTGTCCTAGAACTACGCTTTCACCCAATTGGCTCCACCTTCTCACACAGGCACACTACCCTCTAGCTGGGAACCTCGAGCCTACTGGTGTTTGAGGAATGTGGTGTACTGTAAATACAGTATCGATGTGCTATACCTGTGTCCCAACCTTTTAACTCTCTATGAGCTCTGTAGCACCCTCAAGCCACAATCAAGTGCCAGACGACGTTTTCTGAACAGATCAGCTCCCTATCTAACCCCACTCTTCTGCACACATGCATGTCGGCATAGATACACACCTTGGTTGACAAATGCATTACCAGACAAAAATAAACTGGTAGTGTATTCTGTTTTCACTGCTTTCGAAGTCACTATCCCGTCAGGCTTCCCAGTTATTATTAGGTTTTCCATGGCACTCCGCCTAATCTTTTGGAACTACAACTAATTGGCTACAACGTTCGCTATTTCTGATGTTCTAACATTATTTCATGCCGTGTCACGCGATTATATTTTAATAAGCCCATTGTATTTCTTTTGTGGCGTCCTTCTGGAACTTCTCAGCCTTTGCTTTACAAATTCCCTATCTGTGATAAGAAATTCAAAGAAGCAAGCACGCACTAGCAGCAGGCTCATGTTTTATGCGCAAGAAGGAGCTCATGCTCTTACATCGCCAACTTTTCCAGCCGACTCCGCTCCATACTCTTTGCAGAGTGCTTTCTTAGTGCAGCTCTTCTCATCATGTAATGGAGCACGAGCTTTTTGAGCTCTTTTCGAAACAGTCATTCATCGCGACGACTCACTCGACTTGAAGCGACACTTCGCCTGTAGCGTTTTGTTTGAATTGCTGATACAACTTCTTCTTGACCAGTTTTCGATCAGTAAGGAGATTCTTTTGAGTCGAGGTGAGTCGAGTTTGCCCCTTTGGGATCAGGAGGTCGAGTAAGGAGGGGTCGAGTGCGCTTCCGAAGTGCGAAATGGAATATAAGTTTAAAAGTTTGAATTTGAATCTTATACTATTTGTATAGGAGTATTACCTCCTCCGGTTTCCTTTTTCATGGAAAAGAATGCAAGGAGGGAGGGGGAGAAGGGTTAATCAAAAAAGAGGAGAGATTACGGGTTTAGGAATAGGTTGGCGATGCTGGAGTGCTGAGTGGGCGTGGGATCGGATTTGAGGCGATACCTAGCTCGATTTTGTTTTATATTGAGCTGAATTGAATAAATGTCTTCGCTACTGGGCCCTTCAAGTGGCGTTTAATTGGGACTAGGCTCCTAGGAAATATTTGTGCTCTCTATGAATGGGCGGAAGTGGTGTAGTGGCAAGTGGCGCGCTTACCACGCGAGCGGTCCGGGGATCAAATCCTCGTGAGTCGCCCGGGCCAACCAAGCCTTCCATCCCTCCGGGGTCGGTTAATTGGTACCAGACTTGTCTGGGAGGAAAACACTGACTTGTACATCGGCTGGCCCCGCAAGTCATTGTATAGGCCACATCGCATTCAAATGCCACTACGAATGTACAAATGGAAGTAGAATGCGTGCCGCATCCCAAAACGGGATTGATCAACGGCCATGCTTTATCCTTTATCCCTTTGTTTAGACCAAAACTCCAATTTGTGAAGTACAAAGGACCCTTCAAGCCATTTTCATTCTGCAATCACTTTGATGGATATTTGAATTGCTGCAAATTGCACCGTCATGCTGCTTATATATAGCCGGTTTCCGCACTGCTGAGCTAATTGTTATCGGGATAAGCTAAAAGCACTTGTGGAAGATGTAGGCTTTAGCTCCAAACAGAGTCCTGCCATGTCGTCACGAATTCCTCCTAGATGGAATCACTCATTCGCCCTAAACCTGGTCCATTCCTGAGTCCCTACGGCACCGTTTCACTTCTTGAGCAATAAGCACCGCATCGCACGTTGTGTAACTCGTAATATTAGGGCCAATCTAAATATGCCAAATATTAGGGTAAAAGTTCGTAAACACTGTACTAACGTGCCGACTGTGCCTCTTAAGTGTGTTCGTGGAAAACCGGCGAAGACTCAACGTCGAACTGCTTTTTCACTCAATGAAATAAATGGACGACATCCTTCAAGTTTCTGAAAGTTTCAAACAGCCATGGAATGAACAATTCATATGATTGCACAGCATTTATATTTCAGGAACACTTTTGACAGACTAGTGGACTAATTTTCAAACATTGTTAAAAGATGCTGATTTTGGCTGACGTTATGCACTGTGAAAAATCTGTGAAACGTTTATAATACCATTAATCTGTGAACATTTACGCTCCACATCTGAGCATAAAACAACTGTATAAGGACTGTCATCTAGTAAATCCAATGCTATTGGGCGTGTTTACACCTAATTTATCAGTAACAAGGAGGTCTTCATGGACCGGAGGCGTTTTTCAATGTGTTACCCGGACGAATAATGTAGAGACTCATGTGAGGAATCATAGAGCCATGCGCTTCCATTGCCTGAAACGACCCGGGTAGCCAGCGGGCGGAGAAAGGTAATGGTCTAAAGCTCGCTCCCCCGTGACGACAAATTTTCGCAACTAACGTTGGCGCTTCCAAATTCCCTCAGAACACGACAAGGCATCATATACTCGACGATGGCGTTATTTGGCGGCAATCTGGGGGCGCCAAACTATGTTGCAAAAAACTAGTCATTCACCGGGGATTGAACTCTGGACCAATGTTCTTGACATTCCTGGAGGCGTTCAGGAAAATGGATTATGGTTCTGTGTTCCTCGTATGAGCCTCCACAACATGCAAGAAACCGTTTCGAAAAAGCGCTCCATGTCCTGAAAGACCTCCCTTGTAAGCTCCGGTAGATAAGCCCGCGCCGATATCACGTAAAAACACCTCCGCTGGTGCAGTGCACTTGCGTACATCTAGAGACAACCGTAACTTGCCCATAGGGGTAATTCGATATGCTGATACGAAAACGACATTCATTTTTAGCGGTGGCGCCATCTGGCGCCAGTTGGCGTCACCTTGTCACGACCCTTGTTTTCACCAAAATCGGTGTAAACTTCTGTATAGGGGTTATTTGGTGCCCTGTACAATATGACATTCGTTTTTTGGCATTACGTTCAACGCATATTTCTCGGTTGGAGAGCGCAGACGAGCAGAAAATAGGCGCCAAATAGCGCCAGCGCCGAGAATGAATCATATTCGTAATCAGGACACCAAATAACCCCTATACGGAAGTTTACACCAAATTTGGTGAAAACAGGTGTCGTGACGTGACGCCAACTGGCGCCAGATGGCGCCACCGCTAAAAATGAAAGTCATTTTCGTAATCAGGGCATCGAATTACCTCTATAGGCAAATTTACGGTAGTTTCTAAGGTGTACAAAATTACACTGCACGAGCGGGGTGTTTTTACGTGAATCGGCGCGGGCTACCGGAAATTAGGGTAGTTTGCTGCACACGCCGATCTGATCGTGGCTTCCGCCTAAATGTTTCATATGACGGTATTACTGCAGTTATTGATTCCTTGGAATTCTCAGTTCACATATTTTTATCGGACTCTCGACGATATTTTCCCAGCTTATGTTACAAGCTGTGCTGGAAGTGGTTAGTGAAAGTGGCGCGTCACAACGCGACGCGGTCGGGATAAAGCCTGGTGCTGGTGCCGGGCACAAGCCTTGCCCATGCCTTCGGGGTAGGTATTGGACAGATTGTCTGGAGGATAAAACATGATTGAACATCGGCTGGCCCCCGCAAGTCATTGTATAGGCCACATCGCATTCAAAAGCCACTGCGAATGTACAAATGGAAGTAGAATGCGTGCCGCATCCCAAAAGGGATTGATCAACGGCAAATGCTTTATCCTTTATGCTTTATTTAAACTTGCCGTTTTTGGCACAGCTAGCTGCGCTCAGAATTGAAATGTGAAGTGTGTTTTTTTATCTATCCTCGGTGACTAGTGTTGCTCTGCCTGTTTTTCACGCAAACTTTTGAGACATCTTTACCACAAATATATGATGGTTTCAAGGCCTCTCACTCTATAAGTGTGGAAGTACGACTAATTATAAAATGTCGATTGCCATTGTTTAGACTTTTTATGATGCCGAAATTATATTTTATGCTCGCGAAATGATCGCCCTATGAAGTGATGCTCTATCCATTCTACTTCTCTTCAGTTTGATGCTAGGAATTGATTCGGATTTATTACTGGCTTTGTTGAAATTGGCCGGGTAGATGTTTCTTATGATCGACTTTTTTATCTGAAACGAAAACTATTGCCTGCTTCACGAACGTGCACGGCCCTTCCGAGGATACAGTATGAGTGTCGGCAGGTCCAGACCATTGAACGGCACATGTATGTAACTCCCTCAAAAGCAGAAGGGTCGGGTGAAGATCGTGCCAAGTGAGACGGCCTCCAGAAATGCAAGGTTTTTGCATGAATGATTTACCTGTTACGGTGTGTACGTATTCCAATTTGTTGAAGTGAATTACTATCATTTATTGAAAATCGGCCATCACTATGAACAACTACTAACCAGTTTACTTTGAGGCCGTCGTCACTTGTGGTGTATGGGCTGCACCGCACAATTTCTGGCTTTTTGAAAGGAAGGGTACTTCTTCTCTGTGAAGAATTGTGAACCATTTTGATGGGCCTTGATCGACGCGCTGTATTTTGGGAGACAGCCTAATCTGTTTTATACTTCGCTATATCAGGATGGGAGGGAATGGTGTAACGGCAAGTAACGGCAGCTTGCTAGGTAACAAATCCTGAATCGTGCGCCGTACAAGCTGAGTAAGCCTTTGGCACATAAAATTACTGACCTATACAATCCTTCGGATGATGGAGGTCGTTTCATGCTCAGTGAGGCCGCAGAATGAAAATTTTCACCACCATATCGTCGCGTTCTCTTCTGAGATGAAATTAGGCCGTCTGAGCATTCACAAGTTAGAAGTTCATAGTCTCTTGGAAATACCGAGTCCTGAGCCTTTCTTGGACTCATGAAGTCTCTTTTGGAATATTCGAGAGATTTCCTCTTGTGCGGCATACCTCGTATCGTCTTTTTTCCCTGCGTGTGGTTACACTACCAGTCAGTCGTTACTTTGCCCCTTCTTTTTGTATTTTTTTATGAAATTGAAATGTATTCCAGATGCTTCTGTGCTTCCTGTATGGCAAGTCTGTGAACATTTTCTTTTTATTGAACTTCTTCTACAACTTCGATCTCGAAAATGTTTGTTGCGATTCTCGGCGATGCTTCATTCAGAAAAAGGCCATGTCGTGATTTAATCATTTTGACCTTCCCACGGTAATGCCTTCTTTCCGGTCGTTTTTCTGCCAAATGCTCATTCGTGCGAATGCCCTCTCTGATGTGCTTTCATACAGAAGCCTTGTTATACTCTAATGAAGTCCTACGAAGAGTGACGAAGGGTGAATACCCACTACTGTCTTCGCTGTAGTGTGAATTGAGCTTAAAATTCAGGAATCCACGCAAGCCTTCAATGCCAGAATGGGTTAATGCACGTGAGCAAAAGGGGGCTAACCAGGAAGGTCTTTCAGGGCGTGACGAGCTTTTTGAAAACGGTCTTTTGCATGATATAGGGGCAGATGCGGGGACCACAGAACCATGTTTAATTTTTCCTGAACGGCCCTCTGAATACCAGAAAAGGGGGTCCCTAGTTCGATTCCTCTTGGTGACAAATTTTTGCATTTCGAGTTGACGTTCCAAAATTCGCGCAAAATGGAGTTAGCATGAATAATTAGTACCATATTCATGATTAGGGCCGTCAGTAACTCCTAAAAAGACTTTGACTTAAAAATTGGTGTGAGAGGCGTGACATCAAGCAGCCCCACTGTGGTGTCACACCTTTTTCACCAGTTTTTTAATCAAAGTCTATTTGTAAGGGTTACTGACGGTCCTAATCATGAGTATGGTACTGATTATTCATGCTAACTCCATTTTGCGCGAATTTTGGCACGTCAACTGAGGAATCGAACTAGGGACCTCCTTTTCTGGTATTCAGAAGGCCGCTGCAGGAAAAATTGAACATGGTTCTGTGGTTCCCGCATCTGCCCCTATATCATGCAAAAGACCGTTTTTCAAAAACTCACGCCCTGAAAGACCTTCCTGGTAAGCAGGAGAGAAGCATCAAGGAGGGGATAACGAGGAACAATTGTGTGAGATTGCTGACGGAGAGCGTCACTTGCTAGAAAAATACCGCTTTTATTTAAGTGGCCACCCGTCTATATTTAGGACCTTTATGGCAAATGAATGAGATAAGGTCCACGGTTGGTTGTAGGTAATCTTGAACGAATGATAGCTGATGTGAGTGATTCTGTTCCTTAAGAAAGTGTAGTAGATTTAAGAGATTCCGTAGAGTGTGAGGCTTAAGCTACGCGCGTAGAAAATTGGAACTACTTAAGTAACACTTGAGTGGCTTTCCCCAAACCCTACGCGTCGCATTCACGGCTACTTGTCTTGTGCGATGGAAACTTGGCAATGGAGGACGTTCTGGAGGCGGACTGGGAAAGGGATATGAGATATTTCTTATGCGGCATATTGTGATGGCAGTGGAATTTGCTCGGTAATGGGGATTCTTCGGTTTGAGAATATTACCTGGACGATACATAATGTGGTTGGTTGTATTATTAGTAGGCCTGAAGACAAAGCTCATGGGGAAACCTTCATTGCTTATGGTAGATTAATGAGTTTGATCAAGTTCTTCTTCGTGGTAGGCATTTTTGCTTTCTCTCCGGTCTATGTGAGACCCTTCAGGGGGCGAGAGTGACATCGTATTGGCAAGTATTTAGAAAGAGGGCATAGGAACATGTATTGTAAGCGGGACACGCAAAATGAGCCCTTCTTGGGTCTAAAGGCGAAAGTTGGCACATTCAGTCTGGCTCGCAGTTTGAGATTTTCTCCACGCTTGAAAGGTATCCTCAATATTTCAATATTCGCCTTCAACCCAATACTATCATGGCATTTCAATGATATTTCCTCGAAGAAATCTTTACTCGCCTTGAACTTTTGACTATTTCCTTTGGGAAGTCCACTTGTTGCTCTCTGATTGCTTTGGTGATTATATGTTTTACGATACTGTGGAGACTGTGCACAAACACATGAACTTCATACTGGGCTTTCGCACCTGTTGGCAAAATTGCTCATTGTTGCAAACCCAATCCTTATACCATAAGTTTCAAACTAAATAGTTAGAGTAGACTTTTCAGTCACCGTTGGAAGCGGTGGACCTTAAACGAGGAGCAAATGGGGATTGCGTTGTGGGTCGCAATTCAAGGTGCGACGGCGGCTGGGATTTAGACAGATTCCCACAATGACACAAATATCTCCATAAACAATAAAGGTTCCGTCATATACACTGAAACACTTAGAATAGCTAACACTTGTTCCGTTTTTGACACATTTACTGAAAACTAACAGAATTCATAAGAGTGTTACTAGGAAATGGTTACCATGAGAACTTTATTATAACTAATATAGTTAAGTGCATTTATAAAAATAAGTTTATATGTTACAAATTTTCAATTGCTAATAATTATAAAAATATTAGTAAGTTAGTGGAAGGAATACTTCGTCACTAAAGTGCTATCTAATTGTTAGTGGAACAATTACATTTTTAATCAACTTATTTTTTCATTCATTTAGTCAATATACAATTCATTTCATTGCATGCTCCTCTGCATGAAAGTACGTTACATCAAGGTTTATTCGTCTTTCCCCTGTGTCTTTATTTCGCCAATCCCAACTCACTGATGAGCTCCGGGGATTGACGAAATAATAAGGTTCGTCTGAGGAAGGAGCGAAACGAACCGTATCTATTATTTTGTTTATAATGGTTTTTCTTTTCTTAGGAATGGCGGATGAAGCCGAAACACAGGCAGTGAGGACAGCTAGCACGGGGGGGGGGGGGGGGGGAGGGGGGGTTGGCGGGCAAGTTAAATAGTATGCATTTACTTCGAACGGCTCACATCACTGCTGTGTCTCTGTTTGACCGGCAATAGGCCTGTTGGGAATAAATGCTGGCATCACAGAAAGCCGTCAGGCATGGCTTTAAAAGTGGTGTGTTTTGGTTATAGAGACCGCTCAGGGAGCAATAAATGAGAATAATGTTTTCAAGAATGCTGGTGAGTGTGAGCAAACTGAGAAGTTAGTTTTTGATCGGCTCTGAGAGAAGAAAAACATGTCGACCATGGCTTGTGGTTCCCCAATCAATTGAGGACAATTTTTGATTTCTTACTCGATCCACTTCTGGTGGGTCAAATATGTTAAACTCATCGATTGATTTCATCGGTCATCCCAGACTGCACCTCCCCCCCAGCCTTCGTGATCATCGTGGATGGGAATTGAATCCGGTCAGAATTGCGGCGGTTGTACTGCATATTGTTCTTCTGTAAAATGCGAGTGTGATAAAGGAGGTCCACGTATGGAGGCAAGGATATTGGTGCGGTAGAAAGCTAGTAGTCTTGAGCGTAACCAAACCAACTTCTGGGAAGTTAATGTGTGATCTTACTCCCAAGTATTAGAATTGAGATCTGCCACACGAGCCTTCGGATGAAGGGGATGGCGCGTGCGGGGCACGCAACTGAGGCGTGTCCAAATGTTTCCAGGCCTTCTGCTCTGCCTTCTTCAGGGAATCAAAGCTTTGTGTTGCATTTATTTGCGCTTGCATCCAGGGTGTGAAATACAGAAATCTAGAGCTATCAGGTGGAAGGTTCCATTGTAACAATTCTTCGAAAGCAACGAACTCGAAAAATCGCTTTTTAGAGAATTTTTGCTTTATTCTTGGGTGCTCGGTCCTGTAAGAAGTCCCAAGTAGACTACTCGTGTGGCTTTCTATCCACTACAGATTTGGATTCTTTAGAGTGTCTGGCTGGGTTTTCGCATCAATTTTTTCATATTGGGTGTACGAAAGTCGACAAGGGGAACCTGGTTTCTGACTGTAATTAGATGGTGGTAACCTGTTTACTTTCGAATCCCCGATTTTCCATTCTGGGTTATTCCAATTTATGAGGGTTAACTGCTTGCTCATCAGGGTTTCTTGATAGGTTAGACTGCTGCTAGATATAATGTGCCAGATCCCATGGCGAGTTCAAGTTTGAGGCAGTTATTTCACTAGTTTTGAGAACTTCATGAAATTTGGTTTCATTAGGAAGACATTGTACCCTTTCACATAGTGCACAGAAAACGAGATGAAAATGGAGCGATACGGAAAAAAGTGGATATGACTGCGCGCGCACGCGGTCCTCATAATTTTGGACCACCCTGTATATCACAGGACCTATGGTTGCAGAAACGACGGGGGGGGGGGGGTGGGACCCGAGGTAACAGGGCTTTAGAATAACAATCTCTTCTTCGCACAGTAAAGATTTGCATCGTATCAAGTAGTAAGCGGGGACTTAGTGGCAAGTCATGCTGACAAACATGAAAAATTCTGTACAGTGCATTGCTCGTGTCACTTGAGCCTTTAACCTTACGGCTTCGGGTAATCCTTACCATGAGAAAGCCATTCAACCTACACATTGGGTGGCCGCAGCAAGTAAGAGGTACTTACTTCTGAAGGTAATCGCATTCAAATGTCTCTACGTCCCTAAACAAAGGTCGAATGCGTGGCGCATCCCAAAGAATTCGATCATTGCTAATGATTTTATACTTAATCATTTTGTATTAACACGCACTTGATGAAAACTGTACAAATTATGTTATACTGATGGGTAGCGGAGAAAGCTGGCAGGGCGGAGCAGATATTGGAATGCTCAAATGGATTTCAGTCATTCAGCTAGCCGACTCACGTGGCGAATGTTCTCATTATCTTATGAAATAGTCCAATTTTCTGCCTTCTAGTTGACTGCCCGCGTTACATGGACATGACTAGGCAAATGCTTCTGAAGTGCCTTGAAAAGGTGAAACCTGAGGGGAATTGAGTGAACTGAGGATTCTCAGCTATGCAGTTGTGCTTTCAATGTGGAATGCAATGATTCTTCCGCTTTCTTGCTAGTCAGCTTCTAGAAGATTATCTATTTTTAGGTTCGCTTTTTGGCTTTCTTTTTTCAAGGAAGCTATAGCGCAGCTCGTTAGAATGGGTTCTGTGGGGCAAAACGAGTACAACAGAGTCATGATGAAGACATGTTCCTCAGTGCGCTAGCCCCCCTCTTCAAATCCTAATTACATATCACCTTATGTACTATTTCTTTACCTTCGTTCAAAACTGCTCAAAATTGTCAACCATAAACACAACACCAAAAGCAGTAGAACACCTTGTTTTTTAAAAAAGCTTCTCCCACCTTTTTCCTGTGGTCCATGTAAAAAGAAGGGTCAAGGAAGGCACTGTAGGGCTCTATTTCCTTATGGCTCTGTTTCATGGAAAGTGAAACCTGATTGATTTCTCCATTCATCAAAACAATTATACACCACCGCGGTGATTTAGTTGGTGTTAGTGTCTCTGGCAGAACAAAACTTTGTCTAGTACATCCCTTGGAGCACACAGTGCCAATGTAAAGAGAAACTACGCATCCCCAACTTTAGATGATTCTGAATGGAAAACCCAAGGGGTGGCGTATGCCCAAAAGCCGCTCATTGAAGTAAGACCATATAATTCATCCTCTACATATCACTGAAGGATCAAGGCAGTCTCCTATTGTGGGAACGCTCAAAGCTAGAGCCGTAGTGCACCCCACTTGGCCTTATCTTAGGCCGATGTCAGACTTTGCGAATCGCGCGATTCGCTAGCGTCCGCGGTCGCGTTGCGGTACCAGCCAATTGAGTGATTCACTGGCCGCGACGCGACCGCAGACGCTAGCGAATCGCGCGATTCGCAAAGTCTGACATCGGCCTTATCGAGCCCCTCGATTCCGCTTCTCAATCATTTCCCATTCAGCCCCATCCCACCGGTGGGGTCCACACCAGCTGGTGCGAAGGAGGGCTAAGTGCGCCATGCAATCCTCGTTAAGGTGTTTTTCTTTTCTTCTGCTTCTACGATAAACCTGTTTTTGCTCTTCAAAGAAGTATACAGTAGCGGTAACCAACTGATGTGACAGTTGAGCAGACCCTCATTGTGTATGGGAGCCAGTATTGAGGAACTCCAATATTCAGCGCCTTCGTAATATGAACAAGCAATTAATGAAATATTGCATCTGGAGTCATTTCTTTCTGGTCCTTTTTGGCGATTTATAGAGCTCTATTCACGCCCCTGGCATTACTAGATAAATCTCCGGAAGCCGTTTCTCTATTTTTTTGAGATTTTCTTCTCTCAAGTGCATCGACTTGAAGGAGCCGCAATCAGTCCCCATACCTCGGCAACTTCAATATGGAAGAGGGCATATTCATGGATGCTGTTTTTAGTTTTGTTGCGAAATTAGTGATTGAGCTGGCATTTCAACGCTCAATCACTAATTTGACCTGCCTATTCCTGCGCTTCTGCGCACGTTGAGATGTGTTGGAAGGAGCTAACTAAGTTTTTATTTACCATCGATAACCAAATTCTCAGCTGCTTTCTTCTCCTTCAAGTCCCAAGAAGCTTCGACATTCCTAATCCAACCGCCTTTTTAGTTCTTGATGTAATTTACGTCATCATTTATTGAGCACATGTTTGACTCTCGACAATCCTCGGCATAATAGTGGTGAGTTATTACTGCCTTATTAGAACTGCACACGAGTGTTAAAATGCTTTATTGAACGATGTTTACTGCTCATTGGATGTTGTTTAGTTACCTTCGTCGGAGCCTAGAAAATGGGAGTCGAGTATTATATATTGAGTTACTGTTCGAAATTGTTTGGGTGTCCTGAAACTGATCAGAGCGTTTCACTTTTTAACTTCCAAGAGACGCGGCGCGCTGAGGCCTCTGTAATATTTATTACCTAGTGTAGTTTACCTTTAGCGCCATTGGTGAATAAGCATGGTCTAGCACCATTTTGCGTTGCAAAACCGGCTACCCTATTATAGCGCTAAACGAAAGGTGCAGCATGTCCTGGTCCACCCTCTCCCGAAAAGATCATCAACTTCTCTTTCTTCTTGGAATTTCTCTTTGAAAAAAAAAACAGAGTAATGAGAGTCGTAAAGTTTGGGCGAGTTATTTTGAAGACAGAATGAAGAAATAGTTTCGTGGGAACGTCTAGCAATTTGCAACTCCCATGTGAGCAAGGAACGGCACTTTCCCACACTCCAAACAACTAAAAACAAGGACAGTCTTTGTTGATTATTGAGAGGGGTGAGAAGCGGTTGGATTGTTTTTCGTGTAGTAGCCAACTCCCCTTTCTCAACAGAAATCTCACCAACATCTGCCCTTTCTCAACAGGAATCCCACATTAGGATGTGTCAGAACTAGTACCTCGCGCTGAAGCGCCATCACGGTTTTGAACAGAAGTCAAAAGTGTGGCTCATTCCTAAAAAGGAATAGAGAAATGGTCAGCACTGAGCGTTTTATTCCTTTATTTCGCTAAATCAATCACCAATCAGCAACAGATGTAAGTCGTTGTAGCAAGATGATATGAAGTTCTCGGAGTTCATCTGTGTTCTCTTATCTCTTTCAATTCGAATCTCTTCTGAGGAAGCGCTACGCCTTTCACTCGATTCAGAATCGTGACGGCTGCTGAAAGCAATAGGGCGCATACCAGTCGAAACAGAAAGCGTAGAAGGAAGTGTTTGCATTATTCCAGACGGATACCTCTCTAGGTACCTAACGAGGGAGGTCGTTCAGGGTGTTCAACTTTTTTGAAACCACGGTATTTTTGGATATAGAAGGCAGGGATAGCCGAGTGGTTAAGAGGTTAGACTCATGTCTGCACCTCTGAAAAACCGCGAGTTCGATCCCTGCCGAGGCTCGAAACCATGCCTTGCAAAAATTGCAAAAATGGTTCTAGTACCAGCGTCAGGCCCAGGTTGACAGGCCGGCTGATGAACACCCCCAGTCACACAAACATGTCTAAAGTCGAAAAAGATATCAGTGATAAAGCTAGGACGTCACCCGGAAGTGGCGCGCAGAACCCCCGCCCGAGTTCTGTGGTCAGTATGCGAGGGCTACCGAGGAGTGAACGGCCTCGGCCAAAGAAGCTAGTTCGAATTGGAACTGTGAACGTAGGGTCGCTAACTGGAAGGTCCCGAGAGGTTGCTGATCTGATGACGCGCAGAATATCCAAGTCCTATGCCTTCAGGAGACGCGATGGAAAGGTGCTAAGGCCAGGGAAATCGGAGAAGGTGTCAAACTCTACTACAATGGAGAAGACACCAAGCGGAACGGTGTGGCCATAGCGGTAGCGGAGTCGCTCAAGGACTATGTCTCCGCTGTGAACAGGATCAGCGATCGGATCATGGCTGTGAGGATAGACACGAAGGAGGGGTACTGGTCAATACTATCAGTGTACGCACCGCAGACCGGATGCCCCGAGAGTGAGAAGGACGAGTTCTACCTAAGCTTGACGAAGCCATCAGATCGATCCCGGAAGGCGATTACTTGACCATAGCAGGTGATCTGAATGGGCACGTCGGCAGCGACAGAAGAGGTCTTGAAAGGGTGCACGGAGGTAGAGGAATAGGAGTGAGGAACGCCGAGAGGGAGAGAGGGTCCTGGACAGAGCGAAGTGGCGACGACTGATAAAGACAGCGGACCCTGCGACTGCGCGGGACTAACGCTAGGGAGAAGAAGAAGAAGAAGAAATTTTTGCATGATATAGGGGCACATGCGGGAACCACAGAACCATGTTAATTTTTCCTGAACGGCCCTCTGAATACCAGAAAAGGGGGTCCCTAGTTCGATTCCTCGTGGTGACAAACTTTTTGCATTTCGAGTTGCAAAATGGGTGTTAGCATGAACAATGAATTCCATATTAATAGTTAGGACCGCCAGTAACCCTAACGAAAGACTCGAAAGAAATAGTGAAGAAGATGGGACACCAAAGCGGCCTTACTTTGTGCCGTTTTGCGCGAGTTTTGAAATGTTGACTCAAAATGTAAAGTTTGCCACCACACGTTACTCTACGAGTGTGAACTAGGGACTCCCTTTTTGTATTCCAGAAGGCCGGTTAACGGGACGACGCAATTAAATTAACCTGTGGGTGCGTCATGTGCCCCTGAATCATACAAAAGACCTTTTAGAAAAGCTTGGCACCCTCTGAAAGACCTTCCCTAGTAAGCAAGAGGTACTGCGTCAAATGGGCGATCATGTTCTGGTTTCTCCTAGTGGGAGCATCCACTTCTTTTTCTTCATCGCATTTCTCTCGAAAAATAGAGTAATGAGAGGCGTAAAATATGGGCGAGTTATTTTTAGGACGTAATGAAGAATTAGTTTCGTGGGAACATCTGTAGCAGCTTGCAAGCTCCCATGTGAGCAAGGAACGGCATTTTCCCACACTCCGAACAAATAAAAACAAGGACAGTCTTTGTTGATTATTGAGAGGAGTGAGAAGCGGTTGGATTGTTTTTTGCATACTAAGCCACATTTACCCCTTTCTCCAAGAATCGTCAGGTATATCGGGACTAACAACTTGCGCTAAAATGCGCCACCACATTTTGGTGGACTTTTCCATTTGGAGGCTTTTCCTATAGTAAAGGAAAAAACATGGAAACATAGGGTCTGGCAAGAAACGCTTTCATTCTTTATCCTTTATTTTGATCATTTGTTCACCAGCAGTTACAGTGTGTTCATTCTGGTGAAAAAGAAGATAAAGTTTTCGGAGTTGATCGATCTCTGTTTGGGATGCGCCACGCATTTTACTTAGCTTCGGAATGGAATCGTAACGACTTTTGAAAGCAACTCAGCACATGTCGGTCGATGTACAAGCCAACTCATTCTTCCAAACGACTCTGCTACCTAAGCAAACTTTGAAGGTATGTATGGAAAGATGGCTAGGCTTGGATGATCTGGTCTTGGAGACATCAAACCCGGGATTTGACCAAAGGACTACACAAGTCCTGTGCTGAGCCACTTATCCATCTCTACACGTTTTTGCCAAGAGTGAAGTAATAAACGAAGTCCAATCTCTATGGATACTTGGAAGTTACGAGTGGTGGGCGGGTTCAATTGGGAATTGTCTCCATTACTTCGATGTGCTGCTCCTTCTACGTGACTACGTTTTGACTATCTAATCAATCAACCAACTACAAAAATCTCAAGGCGCAGGTGCAGAATTTAAAAGCAAAGCCAGTGTTAAAATAGACCTAGTCAGCAGCTGACAATGCAACAAGCTATGTGATGAATGCCCCTCATCAGCTCTCATTATACTCTTATGTGAGCTCTAACTGCTCCTAATTTTCGTTCATTCTTTCGTTTTTCTTTTTTTCTCTTTCTTATTTGTCATTCATTATCACTTCACTTTCTGTCTAATCATTATCAGTTGGAGAAGCTTTCGCTAGCCCAAAAAAATAGTCGATGAGTCGTAAGTCGGCTTGGTCCCAGCAAGCGAACCAAGTGACTAACGGCGCTGCATCTTCCCCTTTACTGCCCCACTGCTCGAAAACTATGCAATTTCTTCATGACTGATAATTTGACGAGTATGTTGTTTCCAGAGGCAGTTCGATCCCTAAGACTAGTATAGTTTATCAGGCAGGAAGGCTTTTTGGACAAAGCTTTTTGAAAACGGTCTTTTGCATGATATAGGGGCACATGCGGGAACCACAGAACCATGTTTAATTTTTCCTGAACGGCCCTCTGAATACCAGAAAAGGGTCCCTAGTTCGATTCCTCGTGGTGACAAATTTTTGCATTTCGAGTTGACGTTCCAAAATTCGCGCAAAATGGAGTTAGCATGAATAATTAGTACCATATTCATGATTAGGGACCGTCAGTAACTCCCTACAAAAAGACTTTGACTTAAAAATTGGTGTGAGAGGTGTGACATCAAGCAGCCCCACTGTGGTGTCACACCTTTTTCACCAGTTTTTTAATCAAAGTCTATTTGTAAGGGTTACTGACGGTCCTAATCATGAATATGGTACTAATTATTCATGCTAACTCCATTTTGCGCGAATTTTGGAACGTCAACTCGAAATGCAAAAATTTGTCACCACGAGGAATCGAACTAGGGACCCCTTTTCTGGTATTCAGAGGGCCGTTCAGGAAAAATTAAACATGGTTCTGTGGTTCCCGCATCTGCCCCTATATCATGCAAAAGACCGTTTTCAAAAAGCTTGTCACGCCCTGAAAGACCTTCCTGGTAAGAATCTCGGTAGAGCGCGCGAATTCTTTCTATCGGACACGCCAAGACGCCCGCCCCAAGTGTCGACCCAGAAGGTTTCAAAATACCTTGAATCACCAATTTTGCTGGACCCTAATGATCACAGAAACAGTTGCCAACAAAAAACCACCATGGTAAGACGGTGGTGCTTGTGGCGCGGGCGCCAGGAAATTTCCCGCGCTATACTGATTAGATTTTTTTGTTTTCCAGGTCAAAAAACCCTCGTGGGCATTTTTGTAGCCAAGTCCATAGTAAGGGACAAATTGCGATGAAAAATGAACACCTGCTTAGTTTCTGAGATTAAAGCATTTCAACACATTAACGACAGCCGGCGTTTTTGACTTTTTTGGCCCACGGGGAGCATGGGGCGATTTCGCGAGCGCGGCCGAAGCACCTGGCAAACGTGAATTTTGAACAATAACTTTGGAAAGCAAAGTACAAGATCATGCCAGTAATATTCAGAAGAAGGAATCGAGGATGTGGGAGCGAAATTCCGTTCAAAAGAGTCTGTAGTGATAAAGGTGAGGAAAATTTTCACCCTTTCTCTGTAGATGCCAAAAGCGCTTTTGATTTTTCGTTGTGCCAAGTGAAACATCTATTCATATTTTTCTATACCTTCAGATTTGTTCTACTTCTACTATCTTTTTGTTGTGAAATTTTTATGAGAATATAAAAAATACAAGGAATGAACCGAGCTGCCAATCTTCCTGGCTTGAAAAATTTTTGCTAGAAGCTGAAGGCATATCTGATCAAACCATGGCCTATGTTGGGTGCAATTATAGAGACATAGAGACAAACAAATTGGGAAAAAGCCGCGCATACGGTAGAAAGAGAATGGTAAGGGTGTGAAGCGCAGCCGCGTCTGACTGTCGTCCACTTTGTTAACACGTTGACGACAGCGTGACGCGGTAACGCGTCCCACCCAAGTCATCCCTTTTTCTTGCGCTTGTGCGACTTATTTAAGGTCTTTGTACTCATTCTATAGGTCATACATTAGCATACAAAAACCACATGGCTCACAGAAAGGCCAAATATTCTTTAGTTTGGCAGAGGTTTTCCAGACCTTACGGATATGTCTGTTCAGTTCATTCCTCGTTTTCTTTTCAATAACGTAACATGTTGATAAAAAGGAATAACAGAAGTGAATACAAACCTATTCGTATGGGAAGATATGTGTTTTTACTGAAACAACCACGTCCAAATTAATTTTGGAACCACTAAAGGGAAAAGTAAGTAAAATTTGCCTTTTCATGGCCTTAACACGTCATTTCGGTCAAACTTCCATTACTGTAACTCCTGATAAGCTAGACAGATCGAACATCATTGAAAACATTTCATCGCATCTAAGTATTGCGGATTTACAACTTAAAATCCATGGATTTGGTGTGCGGCGGCTGCGCTCGCAAAATCGCTCTTGTCCCACGCGGTGCAAAAGCACAAAACGCGCGATGTCGTCAACGTGTTATAATGTTTGCCCGTCTTGCCACATCCTGCTCGGCGCTTTCGGCCTTTTTAATTTATTTGGTCTTTCATGAGGCTTTTTGAAAACGGTCTTTTGCATGATATAGGGGCATGCGGGGACCACAGAACCATGTTTAATTTTTCCTGAACGGCCCTCTGAATACCAGAAAAGGGGTCCCTAGTTCGATTCCTCTTGGTGACAAATTTTTGCATTTCGAGTTGACGTTCCAAAATTCGCGCAAAATGGAGTTAGCATGAATAATTAGTACCATATTCATGATTAGGGCCGTCAGTAACTCCTACAAAAAAGACTTTGACTTAAAAATTGGTGTGAGAGGTGTGACATCAAGCAGCCCCACTGTGGTGTCACACCTTTTTCACCATTTTTCAATCAAAGTCTAATTGTAACGGTTACTGACGGTCCTAATCATGAATATGGTACTAATTATTCATGCTAACTCCATTTTGCGCGAATTTTGGCACGTCAACTGTCCCCAGCTCGAAATGCAAAAATTTGTCACCAACGAGGAATCGAACTAGGGACCCCTTTTCTGGTATTCAGAGGCCGTTCAGGAAAAATTAAACATGGTTCTGTGGTTCCCGCATCTGCCCCTATATCATGCAAAAGACCGTTTTCAAAAAGCTTGTCACGCCCTGAAAGACCTTCCTGTCAGATGACTTCAATTTGACATTGCATTGGCTTCTTGCCAAGCGCTCTTCAAAGTCTTAAACAAGACTCCTTTTACTCTGCTTGATTTTCTTTATCATCAATGACGTCATCATTATTATCAATGAGAAGATGTTTGTACTCTTCTTTGCAGTGTACAAATATGGCGGTGACATTAAAACATTGAATAGTTGCCATTTTTATGATAGTTCATTGTTCAGTGAGCACATTGATCCTAAGGCCATCTTAACCTTTTCTCATCGGTGTCTCCCGGACAATGCTTCCAGATATCTTCACGTGCTAATCTGGGAGCTTATACACAGATGCAAAGGCTAGTCGACGGTTTTAGATTACCCTTTTTGTGATCACGAGAATGCTGGGTGTGGGCAAAACAACACGCCTCAGGCGGGATTCGAACCTGCAGCTTTGCTTTCCGCGCAGTGTACGACCGATCTTGATTCCCGCCTGGGGCGAGAGTTATACCCATTAGCATTCTTTTTATAACATTTGCATGGCAAACTGCGGCCATAAATAGCAACCATCGGTAGAAAACAACTTTTTTGTCCTTTCACCTTCTTTGCTCTCTTTCTAATGAACTCGTTTGACGCTTCACGAGGTTTGTTAACCCGCATCGGGGATAATTGAGCTTACGCGCCATTCTCGACATTAATATGTGCAGTATGGCGTCGGAAAATTGCCGTGCACTTTCACGTTTGTCCTCTTCGTTCACTGCAATTGCAAGATGATGCGAAATACGTGCACGATATTTAGTTCCTTACAGAAATGTATACGCGTCGGAAGAAGCCGTCAGTACGAACTCGACATATCGGACCGACAATCTACGAGTTCAACCAGGTAACCCTTGATTATTGATTTTTTCGCCTATATATACATCGTGTCCCCGCGACAGGACGTGTCGCAATTGCGGACTTATGACTGGGCTTATCTTCAGGAACTGCTTTTACAACTGTATGATTTGTTTGTTTTATTTTACAAAGTTTATAATCGACACACGTGGCAGCCGATCAAGAGCCTCAAAGACACATGCAGTATCAAATTTTTTCCCGAAGGCATCGCCATGTGTAGATATCTCGATCGAAATCACCGTAGATCCAGCTTTAGAAATTGATGTCTACGCTTTCACACCACTTTTCTTTATAGGCGCGTCAGCTGCACGCATGAATAAATTAAAATAAAAATAGATCCGGAACAAGCAAGCTTTTTTCTTTGTTCCTTCTTTTTTTCTTTTTCCAGTAAGTGTAAAGGTTCAACAAATTCCAAGTTCAAGGAATACATGTTTACAAAGTTGGCCGGAAGCTGCACTTCTTCTTGAGCAGTGGAATCCCATCATTTTACTCGGCCCTTTCAGAGCCCTGATGATTTTCTCTGGAGCGTGAATTTTTTGGAAGGTTTTACACACGATTGAAGCGCGCGCAACCTGATTGCCCACTCAGCAAGCGCCAATAAGCCTTCACATCTCTTCATCCTGGATGGGCTCAAATTAACATACAATTTCGGAACAACTGTCAGTTATCAATTCCTACCTAATCTACTAGATCAGCGTAGTTAGCCTTAGCAATATTACGCAGACCTCTAATTCAACCAAAATTTTATTGCTGGCCGGAATGATATTGTTCTTGGAAATCCTCTGGGCCAAGCTTGCACACCATCGATCACTCCTTGATGATTGTCCTCCGGCAATGATGATCGTATGCATCAATCCGGCCTACACCTCCTCTAACGCATCTCTTGACCCCTTCTCTATGTGAGGTATGTAAGGGAGCAACTGAGAGGGGGAAAACACGCAGCGCGCGGCACACTGCTCGCCTTGGCCATTTTTGGTACTCCGGGAACTCCGTGAGCCAGGAGATGTAGGCAAGGATCGCCGTGCGTATGGTACCCTTCTTTGCGTGAAACACAGGTGTTGGTTCGAGTTTACACTATCGCTCGGTAGACTACTAGGCGAGTGCCACGCCGCCTCGTGAATCCCCCCAACCCACTAAGCGCCCTTCGGAGCTTCTCTCTGCAAAGCCCACTGTTACCGACACCTATCATTGTCCCGAAGCTCCTCCCTCTACGGTTTTAGTGATAAGGCACTCGGACTGAATTCAATCCAGCTTTTTATCTTCGTTACCCCAGATTACTGGCAGCGCGTATCCGAGAAATAGTATCTTAGTACCCATAAGGCGCTTCGGCGAAATTCGTGAGCCAGTCACACGGGGAGGGGTAAAAAGAGGGGTGAGGCAGTTACTTGACTTGACGTGCGTGACGAGCTGGAATGGCTTCGAGTTAACATCTGCGCTCGCTCGACGAACAGCACCTGGGCGAAGCCAGAGTTGGGCCCGCGCTGCCGCGCGCTCTCCGCACCAACCAAAACCTAGCACCGCGTAAGGTGAAATGTTGGCCCCCAAGCCTCGCCACAAATGTTGGATGATCTTCCTCATCCACCGCTCCACCCCGCCGTTCCAGGCCTCGTTCCTGAAAATCCTCACATGCCTTAGCACTCCTCAGACCCTGAGTAATTGTATACCAGACCTTTCAAAAACTTCAGCGATCCCCGCTTAAGTTGGACTGATCGGCAAAAATAATCTGTACTTAACCTAAATCACTTCGACTAACTTTTCTTGGCTCAATCGCCCTTTTTCCACAATAATCTAATGAATAGGGAGGCTATTAACTCAAATTCACTTTCCACTTTCAAAACGTATATTTTCATTTTCGTAAGTGCATCCCGAAAAAGCTGTCCTAGAAGAGCTCAGAAATCTTGGAGAGATCTCCTTGGGGGATAATCTTAGTCCTTTTGTTAAGCCTCCTTATTAGCAACAAAGTAAATACCACGAAAAGTGCAAAAACGAGGAATGACGAATGAAAACATTTCTTTTATTACTTGGAACGCGCATGAGTGACTAAGTGAGTATAATTATTGCAATTGTAGTTCTTTGTGAAGATATTAGGTTGTCCCATAATTAGTGAATCACTTTGGGTATTTTTGAATTCAAATTTTTTTCTTTTTTATGTGGAAGTCTTTGCTCATCCAAACATACACCTCTGTCATCTACAATGTATTGCCTATACAAGGAAATTTAGTCGCTGTCTTATCTCTAGAATTCCAGGAGCTATTGATCGAAGAAAGATCGGAAGTCGAGTTTGAGGTCATGTCACTTAGCGTAAAATTTCTTCCTGGGAAGAGCGCTAGAGGTCAGACTGAGTTGTCTTTTGTTGGCACGAGGATAGGGCCACACAGAGGAGGTGAAAGAACTGCTAGCCTGGGAGTCTCCAATTTTTTATGAATATTCTCCGCAAGGTGGGGTCGAACGACCTCAGGAAAAAAGCAGACTTTGTCTTGCTTTACTTTCAAATTGAATGCGTCGCCATTACGCTGTCGATGTTGATCTTCTTCAGTGACCCTAGTATTACTGGGCGGCGGTTCCCAGCGCAAGGTCCCTCTCGTGCTCTATCAGTTTGGACTTGGAAAAGGTTCGGCTTTTGCTGTCAGAACTCCCGAATCATTCTAGGCTACTGCTTTTGGAGATTTGCTAGTACACTCCACCCAGTCCAGAACCCTGGTGAATATGCTGGATGATCACTGTAAGGAACTAAGGGAGATCAGAAGGAACATGATGATGTCAGATCGTGTGTGGAGCTGTTTCGGGCTCAGAGCATACAAGATACAAACTAAATATTTTAAAATCTTTACAACTCTACGTAGATGTCTACATTCCATCATTCAATCAATCGGACATGTTCTAACAAGTAGTTACTTATAATAGTTACTATAGTAGTTACTAGTATAATAGTTACTAGTTTGTTCAGATCCACCCTCAGTGGACTGGGTACAGCAGTGAGATTGCCAGTTGAGGGGTAGTTGGAGTGTGGGTCATCTTCAACTAAAAAAGCCAACCTCTCGATAGAGTGAACTACAAGCAGACCGTGGATTGAGGGAGCGTGCCCTCGCCTATCTGCTGGTTGATTCTCTATGTTGTTGGGCGTTTGAAAGATCCTAATCAGAAGTGATTAAGAAGGGAGCTCAAAAATAGGTTCCAGAAAAATTAAATTATCAGCATTGCCTTAGGTAGAATAATGTGGATGCACATCAGCTGTAATTCCGCCCAATGCCTACTGGAATTACCGCAAGTCTAGTTCAGCAAAGATTTCTGTTCCCCAGGGGTGGAGTACATCAATAGCGCACCTTATTAGCTTTATGGATCTATTTCATAGGAAGCTGCGTCGTGTTCTATCTACGGCTAAATTTTTAATAGCTCATCAGGAAAATGTGTCTACAAATGTAAACAAAAATGCATGAACTGCTTTGCAAAAATGGCTCCAGTTAGCCATTTCCGGTAATACCACTCCTTTGACAGCCGTGATCTCTGTAACTGATGTTTACTAGCATGGCTCCTGATTCGATTAAGAAACAAGTGGCTATATACCTTGATGAAACGATTTTTATGTGGTACGAAAGCGATTTTTAGTGTAATTTTGTTTTCGATTGCTTACCGAAACACTCCAAATCACTCATACCATATAAAGCTCGCGTAGTTGGGGGAGAGAGACAAAGTGGTGTAGAAAATTTTGAAACCAAACAGACACTTTCTTTTATATGAAATCTTCACAAAAAGTAATACCCATTTATAGAGCAGGGTGGTGTAGCGGCTGGTGGCGCTGCTCACCACGGGCGCAGTCTGAAGACCAAATGCTGGAGCGTACGTTGACACGTTCAGTTCTCCTGCTGCACGATTATTGAAGCCTAAGGTTAGGCGCATGTGGTAAGCGTACTGCAGATTTGTCTGGGAGGATAAAAACTCTGACTTGAACATCAGCTGACCCCCTCAAGTCATTGTCTAGGGCATTCAAAC